>WBNO01003476.1:0-94912 GCA_013400575.1 Peucedramus taeniatus | reverse complement strand
GGCGAGCTTTTGGTCCCCGCCCGCCGCCGCGCCCGGAGCGCGCCCGTGCCAAGTGCGCGGCGCTCGGCCACGGAAACTTTGCTTTCACTGCGGGGGCGCACGGAGGATGGTCGCCGGGCGCACATGGATTCGGTAGAACTTTGCCTGCCGGAGCCGCTCTCCCGCGTCAGCGGCCGGGGAGGCGGCGCGGGGCACTTGGCGGGGTCCGCGCCGCACGGCGTGTCCCTCCCCGTGGCTGCTGCTCCCTACAAAAGGCAGCCGAACACACTTTTTGAGGAGCCGCAGTTCTTGGCTGGCACTTCTCAGGTACCTGGCGGAGTGACTCCGGCGGAAAGCGTGGCGCCCAAACAGAACCGGGCGGTCTGGGGCTGAGGAGCGGCTCCTGAACTTGATTTCAGCCCGCAGCCGGGATTAAATATTAGTATATCACGGAAGCTGTCACCGGTTCATTTTTCTTCTTGTCAAGCCACTTACGTCGCTGTGCCCCGGTGTTAGGCCGGGAGTGACAGCCAGGAGCGCCGAGGAGAAGCCCTGGCCGGCAGTCAGCATCGCCGCGGCCGCGGAGAGGCTGCACAGGAGGTGACAGTGTACTATAGGTGGATGCCCACTAGCTGTCCTTACTGCCTGCACAGTGCATGGCTGGTGGTAATTAAGCCAGGCATGAAAAGTGAATTGCCGTGATCGCATGTTAGGGAAATAAGATGGGAAGTAACAAATAGCCTGGCTCGCAGGAATACAGTTTGGGAAGGGTACGTGGGGAAAACCCACTGTAGTGTTTTGGGGGTAAAGAAAAGAAAATAAACAGAGGTAGGGTGCCCTATCAGCTATGGCTTACAGGTCAGCACACTGTATGTATATAGTGTAAGATAGCTTCATAATGTAAGAATGCAGTTTCCACAGGTTTTACTAACAGTGGCACGTTTTTCATAAATACATAAAAAGATAATTAGTATTTTATGTTGCTTTTTTTTTTTCCTATGGATATTTCAATCCCCCCACCCCCCCAAAGGAGCTTTCTTGAATTTACCTTCTTACAGCTAATTTGAATGATTAGTTTAGATAAGCCTCTTAGAGTAGATGCATTTAAATGAAATCGGGGCACATGTCTTTTTGGCTCTGGTGCAAGATTCAAACTAATTTTTTTTTCTTCCTCTGACTCAATTAAAAGTCATCTCAAAACACTCAATGTATTGTCTGAGTGCAGGGTTGGAGGCATGTGGGATTGAGTGGACACAGAGAAGGAACTAACATTCAGAAACATATCTTCTTCCCCCTCTCAGTTAATAAACACCAGAGTTTTACATGTTATTAATATCCATAATAACTGTGATTTGACTACATACTGCAACATGCATAAGGACGTACAAAGAGATGTAGGAGTTTCGGTAGTTCTTATGGATGACAGTGGAGAGGATTCGAGCTAGAAATTGTCCGAACATTTTAGGAGTGCACAGACATCTGTCTGACCATCACTAGGTATGCTTTGATTTTAAGGCAGAGCTTGTTAAAGAATGCTATAACTTAAAGCCAGCCTCAGTCTTAGCTTTTTGCTCCTTCAGCAATAACAATAGCGCTAATAATTACTAATGGTTAATAAGCTAACAGATGCAATAAATATATCTGCTCATTTTGACATATGTGTCAGTTTAATAATTTTAAATGAATCACTGCGTTCATAACGGGAAATCTCCTTCAACCTCTGATTAAAATGTAACGTTGACTAAAGGATTATAGAGCGGACTTAATTTTACCGACTGTTTTAACAGTTGTCACAGCTGTTGGAAGAAGGAAAGGCAATTGAAGCACTCAAAAAAAGCAGGGAGCGTAGGGAGGGGAGAGGACAGGAGTAGTTTAGTAAATTTAAACACGGTCTCTGAACACCAAACATAGAAAATTGAGGAGATTTGTAACTCCAGAAAGCTTCTGTGCGCCATGTACCTTTGCGTTTTGTGGCTCACTGTGTTTCATTCATTTGAATGTGTAGCTGCTTTCCCAGTTTCTCCATTTAAAAATGTGCAATAATGTTTATATGTGAAACAAATGCATCTGTTCCCTTGCATAGATTTTCATTTTACAACAGAACCAATAGAATACACGGATGACGAGAAATAAAGGTTGTATAGAATGGCTGTAACATTTAAAAAGTGGACATAGCTGTCACAGCATGTGAGTACTTCAGTGCAGTGATGGTTGGTGTACATATTTTATATTTTTCTAACCATTCTCATGTTGCCATGTGGGAATGGACTGTGGAGTCACCCTGTGAGTCTGGCCAGCTTGTGTTTGTGTATGGATGAATATGAGTGTGTGTGTTACTCACATGTACATATATTTGTGTGTTTGTGTGTGCACTAGGTGATTATGTGCTAAACATAAAAGAGTTTATGTCAGTTTCACTTTTTAAAATATTTTGGCATAGCCTCAAATTGCTGGAGAATTTTTTTAGAAGTGCCTTTCATTCCTAAAGGCAGCAAAGGGGCAGACTGAGGAACGCTTCTTTGTGAAGTGGGAAGCAGCACTTGATTCCGCTCCAGGGTTTCTCCAGGCTCTGAAGGTCCTTAACCTCGCCCGTTTGTCTTATTAGATAGCTTGTTACAGTTGTTCCTGAGAAATAAAGCCCCAGGCTGGTGTTCCAGTGGGTGCCCGGTGTGTGGGGTGGCACAGAGCCCTGGGTGGGTGCACAGCCCCCTGCCTGGGCTCTCCCAGGGCTCTCCCCTTGGGCAGCAGGCAGGCCTTGCTCCCTTCTTCCTTCCCTGTTTCCGGTCGTAGGGCTTTGCTTTTTTGGTTCTTCTACACTGCTGGCAAGTTTTTGAATCCTGCGGGAAGTATAAAGGGTTTGTGCTGAAATGCCTATCTGGCAGATTTTTCTTTACTGGGGCTTATCCCTCTTTTAGTGGTGGGTGCTCATTTTAATGTGTTTATGGTTGTGCTCTTTTATTTACTGAGCCTGGTGTGTTGCAGCGGTAATTAACCCATGTTATTAGCAAAGCCCTTGTGGATATCCATTAATTCTCTCGAATGGCTGATCATTTTTTCCATACTTTTTTCCCTTGTTTTTTCCTAAGAATTGCTGTCCTTTTTCTGACCCACCTTAAGCTTTAACAATTCCTACAAATTTCTTTTTAAACTGAGGCAGGTAGAAGGGCATCATCCCCCTAGTTCCATAATAAAGAATAACTGTTGTCTTAACAAACTGTTTTCAGATATGCTAATAGGATGGAAAACAACTGTGAGAATCTGTAGGGAACAATTTATTTAATTATTATTTTTCAAAACACATGCTTTACGATAAGAAAAGAGATCAAAATTTTCTTAGCTTTTTTTTTTTTTGTGTAGCTGCATTAGCTGTTGTGAATATTTCAGCGTTCATATTTTAATCAGATTTCAACTTAGTTAATAGCACTTTGGGCATTTAAAAAATATTGAGCCAGCAGAAAAATACTTGTGCTTGCACTGCTGAGAAAAGATAAGGGCCACCTCATTAGCCAACCCTACTTTTGCAATTAATTTCAAATACATGGTGCTATTCATCAAATAGAGAAGGTAACTTGTCTATGATAATATTTAACAATACTTGAAGCCCACTTTGCTTAGAGTAGCTAAAAAGTATGTCTCTTCTCACAGATATGTCAGTCCACATGCTGTGCTGCTATTTCTGTATGTTACAAAGTTGCAATAGAAAAATTGTGCTATAAAAATATTATATATTCATGAATAAGTGACAGGATTATTCGTTTTACAGAACTGCTTTTAGAGGACTGACCCTAGGCCTGCAGAGAGGTTGCTTGCACCTCTGTGGAAGTATAAGCAGGAATGAAAAAAATGCTTATTTAACCTTTCAGAGAAGTATGTAAAATAATTACTTTTTTGCTTAGAATAAGTAAAATGTATAGGAGAAGTAGGAAAAAAATTCTTGCTCCTATTGAAGCCTGAAGTAGCCTCTGTCGATAATATGCGCTTTGCTATGAATTCTTTTTCACAGCAAATTCATGGAGGGAAGAAACAATAAAATGTTGATCCGTTACAAGTGCATATGAGCCTCATGCTACCAAGCTCTCTAGAGGAAATCTGTAATTATGCTGGGCCAGTTTGTTCAGTTTTTATCTCTTTTACATCCACTGGCCTTGTATTAAATTGTCATTGTCCTAAAGCACATGAGAGAGAAATGAATTGCATTTCTCGACATGCTCTGACAGTGAAATATTTAGCCTCTCTGTCTCCAATCATACTCATATGTATGTTTGATAGTGCAGGGATGACACCAACAGTCGCTGCAGCTTGACACTCCACTTATTACACATTCTTTTACATTTCGTGTATCGTCTTTTAGGCTTGGCTTAGGGACTCATACGTGCATAGTCCTATCTGTAGCAGCATATGCGTATGTGGTTTTGTGTGTTTGCATTTTGTGTGAAATCTTCTGCCTGTGCACAGCAAGTTTTGTGTTCAAACACGTTTATATCCGTGCCTCTGTGTGTGTTCCAGGTGTATAGCATATCCCTTATGCAGTTTTGGCAATGTACATCTATTGTTGTGTGTTAGCCACAGACATATACACAGTAAGTATATATATATATATATATATATGTATGCAGAGCTATATAACTTCCCTCTGTGCAGTTGCTTGTCAAAAAGCAGCTGCCTTTATGTGGTTTTATGTGGATTTTTTCTTATACATGAGAAAAGAGCTGACCAGCAATGTAAAGTATTTACACCTCATTTTGTATCAGGTTCTTCAAGTAATCTGGCAGGTTTTGTATTGTACTCACAGTTTTGCTTTTAAAAGATGCTGTATTTTTAATAAAATTTTTCTTTTACAAATAAAATTGAAGTCTAGTATTTATTCACATTTCTATAAGTTTTGGCTGTCAAACAGAGATTTTTTTTTTCAGCTAAACATGTCATTGGACACACAACTATATTTACATCTAAAGAATATAATTATTTTTAGGGGGGGAAGCCTCCTACATATGGTTGTTAATATACACCATGATGTCCTCAGACAAAAATATCAAATACGTATTCGGTTTTAACGCTCCTTAGTCCTCTCCAAAAGTCCTATAGTTGTGGGGTTTTTTGTTTTCTTCTTTTGTTATGGTTCTGTTGTCCAGAAGTAGAAATACTACGAAACATTAAAAAAAAAGGTTAAACTGAATTTGTATACTGCTATTTTAGATAGTATTGCTTAATTATTCTTTAAAGGACTTGGTATTGCTTTTTCAGTAGCACTTTGGAGAGTAGCTTCTATAGGATGTTGCCTTTTGACTTCTGTGTCTTATGAAACAATTTATGTATTTTCTGTGTTACAAAAGCTTTAAATCTCTTGGGTTTGTTTACATAATGCTGGTAATGTTTTTCAATTAATTTGTATTTCCTTCAAACAAAGAAGGGCTTTTCTCTTTGCTGTTCCTTAAGATAGCAGGTTTGCATCAAAGGGAATCTTATCTAATTTCCAATTATTTTCCTCTTTTAAGTAGCGGAGCTTTTTAATCAGAGCATCATTACCCATTTCTTCTAAAACTGAAATAAAATTTATTTTTTCAATTCATCTTCTTGTACTTGCTAGAAAAATGTCTATTAGCAGCCTAATGAAAGTTAGAGTGATAGAAGTACTTTTACAGAGTGTAAGACAAGCATATGCTGTTTTTCTGTACTGCTGAATGTCTTATTCTTACCGTGGGTCACCAACCTGAATTTTTATGTCATCTAGGTGAAATTTTCTCATTTAGATCAAAATTATTTACAAGGCAAAGCAAAGCAAACAAAAGAAAAAAAACACCCACAAAACGCAATGTTTTGTGACACGAATACAGAGCCTTAAGTATGAAATTGGAAGAGGATCATCATACACTGTGGTAAATTAGTATAGTGGGGTATATGAAATAGAAGGCCCTGTCCTCAGTCTAATCAAGCCATCTATAATATCCTTGTACAAAATTGTGCACATTTATTTATATGATAACCTGCTGAAATATGATTAGTTACTCCTATGCACACGAGAATAGTCTAAATATATCCTTTCATCATACAATGAAAATTTTATTCTCTTTTCCTGAGTAAAAACTCTTTGCAGCTTTGAGCTGCTGTCTTTATATGGGAGGGCAGATTCTTTTAAAGGGTTGTATTCTGAAACCAAACTTTAAGATACAATGATTAGAGGTTTTTCAAGTTATTACTCTGTAGCTTCGCGTAGATGTCTCTTAGCACTCTGTGTGTTTTCATGTTGCTGTAAGTGAAAAAAAAAGCCCTGCACATCTCCTTTTCATCATTTTGATTGGAACTACATACCATATGTAATGTGTTTTGGCAGCACTTACCTAGCCAAAGAAAACAAATTAATATTAGCCATGCTGAGGGGTGTCAGAAGTATCACAGATGTGTCGATTTAGCTTTGCTCCATCACACACTCTTTCCTTAAACAACTGGTCAAGCTGTCGCAAAATGTAGTGTTGGCTACAGTGAGATTCTAATAGGTGTGATCAGAGATTGATGGCTTTGGCAAGTTGGAATGAGAAGATGATGTGGAGTTGCTGTTGCTTGTTTTGAATGGCCTCAGGAAAAAACCCCAACTCTAAACAAACAAGAAAGAAGCAAAAATTTTAAAACCCTAAAAATCTAATTAAAAAATTTAAAGCCAGCCATATGTGCATATACACCCCCTGCCCCCTCCAAAGCCAGCTAGATAGGAAACAATTTTAAGTCCTGTGGATGTAGAGATGCTGATGAATGAAATGAAAAAGTCATATCATACTGCTAGCTTGTTCCTAAGCATTTCTGAAATTCCTTCCGATATAAAGGTGCCAGGATGGGTGGGAAGGAGGTGACTTGTTTTATTCAGTCAGTTCTTACCTGTGGCCCTTTCCCCCTTTCCCTTTATTTCTGGGTTTGTTTCTAGAGCTGTTTTTGGAAGAAACGCTTATTTTCAATCTCACACATGAATATTTTTAAGGAAATACGAAACAGGAAAATCTATTAAAGCAGTGGGTAGCTAAAAAGGTGAAATCGTACTCTTTCATGTATGCTTTGCAGAGTACTGCTGACAGTTTGTACAGTGTTCCATATACTGAAAATGTAAGAGAAAGAATCAAGCCATTTTCTATGTATTCTTTATTTACTTTAAATTTTTTTCTGTCTTCAAATTGGCTGTAGGATTTGGTTCCTGTCTTTGTGAAGGATGATTGCCAGTGTCTCTTTACATTTAAGTTGGTATTTTATTGCTTTACATGGACTGTGATATACTCGATTGGCAAGTATTAATGCTAAAATAGTTTTCAGAGGGATTAATATCAGCAAGTCTGTGAGGCTTTCTCCTGCACAATTTTTTTTTACTTTTAAGGGAAAAAAAAAAGGAAAAGCATCTAGTTTAAAAAAGTGCTAAAACTCACCTACCATCTAAAGTAGATTTAGAGTGTGTTTCCAAAGCAAATGCCTATATATTACTAGCAAAATTATCTTTGAAGAATGGTAAAATTCTTATATCAAAAAGTGGATTTTTTTTTCACCCCTTACCATGGTAGTTTAATGCTCTGTGATTGCAAGTTTTTCTCTACTGAATTATATTCACCTTGCCAGGGAATACTTTCACTGATGGGGATGTTCTCATAGCAGCCACCACCATGGTGGGACAGATGAGACGTTCCGAAGTGGCGCGAAATGCCACATCTGCAACCAGCTGTTCCCCTCGGCATTGAAGGGGTGACACTGGGGTTCCCTGTAGCCTAGTGACGTCCAGGGACACCCCGTGGCTCTCCTGGCAGGAGCCGCTCGGGCCCAGTTGGTGCTGGGGAATATGAAGGGTGCAGAGCGGCCACCGCCGCGGCAGGTGGCTGACATTGGTGTGAATGACACCTGTCCCATCAATCACCAGGCCCTGGTGTCACAGATGGAGAAACAACAATCGGCCGCATTACCCGGCACTGCACACTTGGCTTAATTCGGCTCATTGTTCTGCCACAAATCTCGAGGATGGCTGGTTCTGCGCCGGGAGTCCAGGCAGAGGCGTGGGATGGGCTCAGGTGGTGGCACAGGGCTGCCGTTTGCTGCTCCATCAGAGGTACTCGGGGAGAGGCTGTCCCTGGGAGGGGGCGCTGGGAAGGAGCCTCCCTGCAGGGGCTGGAAGGAAGGCTGTAGTTAATCAAAGAGCCGAAACTCAGGATTTCTCCTGGTGTTCCAGAAGTTTTCATTTAGCAAGCTGAGAGTGCAGGTTAACGTTTAACTCTTCAAATGCTGCAGTTGTCCCAGGAATACGCTGTCACCATGAGGAGAATGAAGGGAATGCTGTGCCTATTTCCTATGGCAGGTGAAATCTTCAACGCCATGGATGGCTCTTCTGAAGTAGTTGGTCTGCTATTGTTCTCAGAAGTTAGCACTGAAAATTCTGTATCTGAGACACTGAAGGAAAAGGAGAGTTGCTCAGAGGCTTGTTTGGGGGAGAGTGGGGGATTTTTTGTTTTGGTTTTGTGGTGGGTCTTTTAGTGCCAGGGGGAGTATGGATCATGAGAAATCACTGTCTTGTTCCGGACAAAGCCAGTAAAGGTATTTAAATGCCTTCAGACACTGTACCTTTCTTTCTTTTCTTTCTTTTTCTTTCNCTTTCTTTTTCTTTCTTTTTCTTTCTTTTTCTTTCTTTTTCTTTCTTTTTCTTTCTTTTTCTTTCTTTTTCTTTCTTTTTCTTTCTTTTTCTTTCTTTTTCTTTCTTTTTCTTTCTTTTCTTTCTTTTTCTTTCTTTTTCTTTCTTTTTTCTTTCTTTGCTCTCTCTTTCTCTCTCTCTTTCTCTCCCTTTGCAAGTCAGAGACAGTTCTTGGAGGACAGGAGAGCAGAATAAACAAAAAAAATAGAATTTTTTTTCCTACTGGCAAGGCCTGTGTCAGAGCTGTTTTGAATGCATTTGAAACCTCTTGCTTCTGTTCTCTTTTCTGAGTAATACCAGATAAATACCTGTGAAATAATGAGATGGAAGTGATCATTCTTCGCAAAAAAATTTCTCATTCTTTCCCTCTGTACATCCCCTTTTTGTTAAGCACTATGGAGTGACTGTATTTTTGTTGTAAGCTAATTCACTGCTGCTGGTTTAGTTGTAGCTAATGTCAAGCAGAAAACCTGTGATGTGCCAGAAACAGGCTACAGTGTGCTGAAGACACAGCTTATGTTTGATTGTGTGTAAATACAGTTAGTTAGTTGGGTTTATCTGATAGCGTGGCAGAAAGAGAGAGGAGCAGTACAAACTGTTTTCCGTAACTGTGCTGTTCATACACCTGATAAGATTGAGAGTGCTTTTGAACTACTGATATGCTTTGAATAAGAAAAGAATAATCACATCCATTGGCACCGGCTTATCAGGAATGAAGTAAAATGCCAGCACTTTTACATTAGCAAAAGTAAATGTTTTAGACACTTTGGGCCTTTTTTCCATTTAAATTAAATAGCAGGGTGCTTTTGAGTGTGCTGTAATGAATGGAAGGATTTATTACCTTGAAAAAATTACAGGTGAATGTGTTGAGAGAGGAGTCCTCGGCAACAATAACAGCTCTTTTGATAAGTGGCTACATCTATTCATGCTTTTGGTACAGAAACGCAGCAATTTTATCCATTCTTGCTTTGTGAAGTGCAGTGGCTGACTTACAGTGTGCAGTTCTTCATAGTGTAACATACTTGTGCTATTTGTAATGTACCGGCAAACACATTTAATATTTAGCACATAACACAACTGCTCATAAAATAATGCTTGATCATGTACTCGTGTGTCCACTGCCTTCAGTTGCTGTGTATTTTCATGTTTGAAAAAGAATATATTTCAGAGTATTTGCTGGGAAGGCACGGTATGATTAATCATTAACTTAACTCAGCAGGTCATGAAGCATGCTCAGATGCACTATTATTTTCTCAAAGTTTGCTAATTTGTATTTTTGTAGCCTTTTAAAAATTTTAATTCTAGGTTCTTCTTCTTCTTTCACATGCCTACAGTTAATTGTGGGATATTCAGATTTGACGAATGATAGTGCAAGAGCATATTTGATTGATTTTAGATTATTATTGATTACTGTCAATGAGATCACTGTGACACTTTGAAATCAATGATATGTGATTAAACCAAAGCTCCACTGTTCTATACATTAGGTAGCAGTTGGGAATTTAGGAACTGAATGTTCACAAGCTATAAATTGAGACAATGTTCAGATTTAAATAGCCCTTTGTTTGGCATTTATTCACCAAAATATGTGTCTTAGAAAAGTTAGTTTTCCCAAGTGCAAGCTTTCAGTGAAAGAAAGGTCATTGATTTAAGGTTTATTAAATTTTAGCTAAAAACAACTGGCTCCATTTGGGTGTAAAATAATTTAAGTACTTACTGCAGGCAACCTTCATGCTTTAGAGCTGTTGCTCAAAGGTTTCATTCTTCTATGAAGATGTCAACTGTAAATATAAAAATGCATCACTGAAAATGTAATGGTTTAAAGATTCTAACTGAAATAAAAATTCCTGCCTGGGGAAAGCACTATAATCAAAATAAAGTAGTCTTAACTTTTTTTTTTTTTTTTTCCTGCGGAGGCTGCACTTGAAAAGAGTGCTTCAAGGCAGCAGGTAGCAAGGTTGGTAGGGAATGCCAATTTTTATTTATTTATTTATTTATATTCTCCCCCACAGATGATGATAGTCTATCTTTGGAATCAGCAATACACTTCAGCCGCTAATACAGGCAGTATGTAAGCTGCTGCCACTGCCTCTGAAATGCAGTATCCTGGCATTTAAGTCAACTTCATAATCTGGCAAAAACCCTATTTGGCAATATTAAAATATAGCTTCTGAAGCGCTTTTATTTCTGAAAGCTTTTATGTCTTTTTGTATCTCTTTAGCATATATTAGATTTCTCCGGAGTAGTGGCCTGGATGTACACTTGATGGATGACTGGGGTGGGGATTCTTCCCTGACCCCCTGCCTTCCCCCCCCTCCATTTTAAAAAAAGGTGTAATACTTGTGCATTAGGTAATGCTGTAACAGGAATACTGCAGAGGCAGCTGTTTGACAAAATTAATGTGGGGCTTTTGTACCATTGTTAGGTAAGAAAGGAGAGATTTTCCAAGGTAAGAAGGACAGTCTGCTGCAGAGGTCTTGTTTGCATCTGTTTGAAGAAATCTTTAGCTTCTACTGATAGTGGACTGATTCAAGACTAAATGGAAAGAGTACCATTCATTTTAGCAGGTTTTGGATCAGTCTCTATAATGGATTTTAAAAAAATGGTATTATTTGGTAGTATTTTAAAATCAATCAATCAAGAAGTGGAGCCTGTGTCCAAGGACTCACTGCCAGGATGTGACATTTGCACCACTATAGAGTTGCCTAAGGGAGTGTGACCAGGAAATACTAAGATTACCCCATAATATTTTCTGTGTGAGCTTAAAAGCAGTGTTGGCATTATGCCCATGTCTTCAGCCTTGGGTTGCCTGAAGAGGAGGTAGAAATCCTTCAGATGGAGATGGTAAGACAAAGTGAGACTGACCCCTTTTTTTCTTGGTTTTACATCTGAATTGCAAGAGAGGTTGAAGTGCTGAATTTACATAAAGATTGATTTATCTTGGTTTGTTTCTGGTGATGAATTTGGGTTGTAAAGCTGCAACATGGAATACATATGTCTGCTTGATGCATGTCACCTTTTTATATGTATGCTGAAACACTTGGTGTTCCTATGCAGAATTCAGAAATCACCAAGGGTCATTCAGCCTGTCTTTGCCTATGGGATATAAAATAAATTTTAATGGATGGAGAATTGCCATGTCTGGCCTCCAACCAACACTTTATTTATGAAAAGGTTTGTGTAATGTTTAAGAGATACAGGAACTTGGCTTTTGGACAGAAAGCATTTTTCTCTTTGTAGAAAGAAATAGGCCACGATGGCATAACAGGATAAAGGAGACAGTTTGCTCTCCAAATATTCTGATGCTTGTTTATGTTATTTTAGTCATATAAAAAGTACCATAAAGTGGGTGCGAAAGTACCATGTACTACCCTCCATTTTAGAGACTTTTCTAGTGCAAAATGTTGTTGTAGATAACAGAGCCTTCATCCCAGTCTCTGAGTTGGTAAATATGCACATGATTTCTTGTCCCTGATCTCAATGCACATTTTGCTTCCATGTGTTCACCAAGCAAAAGGTTT
Organism: Peucedramus taeniatus; assembly: GCA_013400575.1. NCBI lineage: Eukaryota > Metazoa > Chordata > Aves > Passeriformes > Fringillidae > Peucedramus > Peucedramus taeniatus. Next base: position 82,762 of record WBNO01003476.1, on the reverse strand, counting down.
CTGTTTTCATTTTGTTTGCTTGTCTTGAGTTTCTTATTCTCCTTGGCTATAAGCGCTTTGTAATTTCAGACCTATTCCTTTAATCACAGATCACATTTTTGTCTTGGATAAAGCATTCCATTTTCTGTACAAATGAAGCCATAGGTGTGACTTTATGGCCTTTTTTTTTTTTTAATGCTTGTGTGTAGATTAGTGTTGGGATTAAGAAACAAAACCTGATTTCTACAACAGTAACATTTTGAATTTTATGTGAAAGTATGTTGAAGGAAGTTTTTAGGGTTTTTTTTTTGAATCTGCAAAAGCCTGTTCCTGTAAAGGTTCACAAAAGGATGCATTATCAGCATTCAGTACTTCTGTTAGAGCAAAGCCTATTATTTCATTAGGCACAAAGGAAAAGGTGAGTTACACAGCATATATTTATAAAGGTTATGTCCATGACATTTGTCTCTAAGATTTGCTGTCTGGAGAAGAACTCCTAGAAAAGTGAGGCATGAGGACTAAATGTAAGCAGTTGAACACTGGTTTTAAATTTGAACACTTGGGATTAGTGGAGTAAGGAAAAGAAAGCAGGAATGTCAGGTCTTTCCTGCCTTTTACAGTTTTTGCACAGCAGTTGGGTTTTTGTTTCCACTTTAGTGATAAGTTTTTTGTTGGAGCTGGTGAGGATTGTCTGGGAGCGGCTCAAACCACATCCCATCAGCAGGCTGCTAGTCAGCAGCAGGTGTGAACAACATAAAACAGGATTAATGCTGAACTAGAGTGTGCACTAAAAACAGAACCCCTGTCTTGGTTTTACAAGGGCAGTAAGATTAGAAGCACTCTTGTCGTGTTTACTAAACAGTGTTTAGTGGACTATGTAAATGGTTCTGCTCAGCTACAAAGGAATAAGTGCAAGAATTATTATGCATTTGAGATTTTTAAAGACACTTTTTCCTCCTCTAAGAGGGCACCTCTGCTACTGTTAAAGCAAAGGCAGAGAGGTAAATGTCATGATGTTCAAAGTTAGTGCTTCAAAACTGAACTGGAGAAAAGGGAGGATGGAACGTCAGCATTCAGTGTTTAAACTTTCTTAGTCACTGACATAGAGGAGGAGGTAGATTTTACTGTCTTTTGGAAATTACACCTTTGCAATTTAGGGTTTAATGTCTGCTTCTTTCTTCTGTACACCTTTCCTTTTAAAAGGCAGCTTTTCCATTCTTTTGTGTCTGCATATTTTGGAGCTGTTAAAACCCTGTATTTATTACATCCACTGCATTCAACATCAACATCTGCCTTCATTTATGCTCTGTATTATAAGTATTTTTCTCTTTCCCATTATTCCTGGAACAGATTTGAGGAGATTGGAATCTATCAAGCTGCATTTACACTATATATATAGTTTCATTTGAAAAATGAAAAGACAACAAAAGAAGAGCAAAACAATAAAAATAACCAAATCCAAATCCAAAAAACCCTCAGCAAAAAAACCTCTTAAAAAAAAAAACCCAAAACAAACCTCTCAATTCCAAACCCCTCCAGAACCAAAACACTAACCCACAAAAAACACAACTCATTTTTCCTGAACTAGTAGGCATTTTCGTAAGTTCTGCCAACTCAACCTTAGGGAAAATCATCAGATCTGTTTGCAAAGCTCTGAGGAAAATCTGATCCTTTTGAAAATCAACTTCATGGTATTTATATCAAGTCCAGTTTAAGTATAATTATGTCTTCTTTCCTATGATGTACTTACGGGACTGAGATTGACAATTACTTTTCTCATAGAACAGAATGAAGTTTAATTTTTAATCAGTCTCCTTTCATTGCCCTAATTGCTTGCAAGTTGTCAGGTTATAGAGATATGTTTACCCATGTGGTTTTTTGTTTGGTTTTTATTTAGTTGGTTAGTTGGTTTTGGGGGTTTTTGGGGTTGGTTGTTTTTGTTTGTTTGTTTGGGTTTTTTTGTGTTTTTTTTTTTTTTCCCCTGAAATGCCTTTATGAACCATAGCTGCTTTTGTAGGGTACAGATCATGTCTTCACAGACATCTCTGCAACTCGATTCCTTTTTCCCTCAGGACATCCCTATACACCTCTTTAGAGAGGTACAGGTCTGATTTTTGAAGGGAAAGGTTGGGATAGGATGAGAGCTTTGCTTATGCATGTCGACCAAAAGGCAATGGCAAACATTACCCAAGCAGGAGTATTGCATTCAAGCTTAAATCTGAAGAGAATTTAGTAGGTTTGTTTGAGAGTAGAAAATAGTCAAGAATTAACCTATTTTCTAAAATAGCTGAAGTAGTCACTTTACCTTATTAATTAGTGGATTTAAATCTGTCATTAAAAGCAATTGTTTTAATACCTACTCTATGAAAATATACCTAAAGCCTTATAAAAATAATGATTTAATTCTTTCTTATTGCATTTCCCCCACACGCAGAGTTAAGTACACAGTTTCAATGCTAAGAATATACATGATTGTTTCAACAATGAGTTTTGATAATGAAAACAGAAGGCTTGGGAAATCCTAATTTTCCAATGTATTAATTCATTATCAGTAATGAAACAAGCTTACCAACATAATACACATTTTGAATCCAAGTGTGGTTCTGGGATTGCTGCTCCAGTAATGTGTGTTACTGTTGTGGCAACCTGGTGGTGGCTCGGAGGTTTATTTTTAAGGAGGGTGTTCCTGCATGTTCAGAGTTCTGTTCATCTGTTGTAGAGAAAACAGCTCATATCATTGTGGTGAAATCATGACTTGTGTGATAGCATTTGTAAAGTGCACTGCTTTTACTGGCTCTCTGTGATGTTGTAAACTGGTTACTATAGCTCAAAATTCTTTTCTGTAGCTGGTAGTACATAGGTCACCATTTCCAGAATTTGCTGGTCCCAAAATCTGTTGCATAGGTTTATGAGTTTGCATGTATGATCCCTGGGGTTTTTGACTGTTTTATTTTTTTCTGCTCTCAGTTTTCTTTTGGTGTTTTGTTTTTCTTGTTGTTTTGTTTTGAGTTTCTGTTGTTGTTTTGGGTGGGCTTTTTTTGTTTGTTTGTTTGTTTTTTTTTCCCTCTCAGAGGTGGTAATATAAAACCTTGAAGTTCAGGATTTTCAGTTAGGACATGTAAGCATACAGAAATTGTGCTGCTTATCCAAAGTTTATCCTAAGTGCTTAACCTCTTTGGCCTTAGAATCAGTCTGGGTATCCCATGAAAGCAGTCTGTCCCTTGAGGTTTTCTGTAATTCCTGGCTTCTGCCAGGTCAGAAATAAACAAGAATAGACTTTTTGATAGTGCTGCTATGTCTTCTCCCTGGACCAGATGAAACTAGATGCTGTATTATTATGTTTATTATTATTTGAGTCCCTAATGAGTGTGTTTAAATCCCTGAAGAGATAAGTTCTTGTTTGTTTCAGGTTTCCTTTGCCAGTTTGGACCAGTTCTCATTTACCCATGCAGGTTTATTTACTGTCAGTTTCTCTTTCCAGTTATACCAGTATGCTCAGGGGAAGCAGAATATCACACAGGACATGTCTCAACTTAAACTTTTTCTTTTGCCTTCAGCATTGTGGAATTGCTGATTCTGAATAAAAAAAACAAACCAAAAACCCCCACCAAAATGATTTTTTGACTCAGTAGTTGAGTGTAATTGCTAATCAGTTCGATAGAATGTACCCAGCTAATACTTAATATCTTTATTAAGGCAGCGTAGAGGCCCCAGTCATGCTGCTGTGTTTGGTGTACAGTGTGTAAATACGTGGGTAATTCCTATTCAAGGACTTTGCTGACTACAAATACAAGAAGTTCATGAAAGCTGCAGAAAAAGGCATGACATATTTTTCTAATGTGGCAAGTACAACCATACTCTCTCTGTGTGCATATATAGTTGCATTAAATCTCTGTGTGTGATGTTGTATCTTCAATTTAAGCACACCAAGATAGGCTAGCAAGGAGTTATGGGTTGTTTTACTGTAGATCAGCAGAAATCTTCCTGTGTTTGAGGGAGAGATGGGTGATTTCATCTGTGTCAGCTCAGAACGTGAAGTTAATGAGGAAGAGGTAGAGGGAAAAGCACTGTGGAAGGAAGACAGAGCAGGGAACAACACAGGCTGCTGGTGTTGACATAGCACAAGGGGTGGTAAAGATATTGGAGACAAATGTGGATAGTACAGGATTGCACAGAGCACCTGACTGACTTCTTACATTTAATACGTTTTTGCAGTACGATTTTTAAAAATGGTCCTTTTAATATGCTCTATTGGTTGACTGCTGACTTGAAAAAGAAAATGAAGTTAATTGCTTCTGCTTATTTGGACAGCAGTACATTTTGTATAAAAAGGGCAACTTCTGTGGTACAATGATACTGGTGCCAGTCAAACTATGCCAGATGTGTCACCAGATTTCTTTCTTTTTCATTTATATTCTTGTTCAAAACATATTATAATTTTGGGTTTCTTCTTCAGTGTGTTTTGCCCAGTATTCAATAGAGGAAAGCATCACATGAAATTGTTAATTTTTGCAGTCAAAGATGGACCTACTGCCTCAGCTTTTGTTTGCATTTTCCCTAGCAGTGTCAAATATTTTGAATAAACTTAGTAGTTCTATATATCTCTTAAGATAGGTAGAAGACATTCAGTCAAGAGACTTGATGGAAACGGAAACTTTTCACTGTAGGTATACTGGGTATTAAGACTTCATCTAAGAGCTGTGACCGTGTACTAGACGATATATGGATTTATATATAAAAAATGAGACCAGTTACCTATGAAATAGTAGAAGTATTTGGAAACTGAAGGATAATCAAAATTTTTGTGAAGTCATGATTTTAAGATCTTGCTAAGATTTCAAGCCTGTTTTGTTTTATATACAGCACTCAGGGGCTTGCTGGAGAACAGAGATGGACTTTTCTCCTTTAAGGGGAGAGAGAGGGGAAATGTGCCTTACACACTCTTAAGTAAATTACATTTTGGTTAAGAAAGCAAATAAGCATCTGGTCATTTATTTAACCGGTTCCCACAGTATTGTATGTAAAGGTTTTTTTTCCCTGTGCTTGCTGCTTTCTGCTACACTGATGATAATGTACCTGGAAGGAAAAGGCAGCCCAGGCTGAGGCAGGCAGCGTCAGACAGGGCGGGCTGCCATCTGTCCCACCTGCTGCATTCATGTGTCCATCTGCTTACTGCAATAGCTCATTGCAGGCTTCAGCAGAGCAACATTCAGCCTGAAAAGAAGGCAGAGTGTGAATTATTTAGGTAGCTAGTGTAAATAAAGAGAGGGGGAGAGCAGCAGAGGAGGGGAGTTGTGAGGGGGAAAAAGCACTCTCTTACTCCTAGATGCTTTGGAATGTGTTAATGCATGAGAGCATTTGATTTGCATATAGATTTAGATGTATAGATCATTGTGAAGATTACAAGCCAATGAGTTTTATCTAGATTTAGATAGCTCTCAGCCCGGTTTGCACATAAAATATAGCCAGTTTCAGGAAGAGAATCTTTGGGGACTTTAAACCTAAGTGAAACTGATGAAATGTAATGCTTTTAGGTATTAATTTAGCAGAAATAAAATATTTCCTTTAAGGGCTTTCTGTGCCCTTTGTTAACCAAGAATTTATAACTGCTTTGCATAGTCAGTGCTTTATTCACACTATGTGGTTTTGATTTGGTTATAGTTACATTTGTAGTCATCTGTACTTTATTCTAAGAGGAAAAGCAGTTGACAAATGCTTTTCTTTTTTCTTATTCTCTCATGTTTATCAGGTGAAGATTAAATCCGGTCATCAAACAAATAATTTTCCAGCTGTCAGTGTGTATATATTGTTACACAGACAAATCTATATCTGCTTTTCTGCCTCCATAAACATACATAGAACACTTAAATATTTTAAATGGGAATTAAAAGAAATGTAAGGACTTATGTAAGAAAACATAATTTCATAGTTAGAGTGGCCTTAAAAAAAAAATAGATTTATTTTCAAGTTGTTTGCTTGAATTTCAAAATGACCACCAGAAGATTTAGACCATGGTGGATTATTTATTTCTAAAATTGAATTATCTTTAGAAAAGAAAAATCATTAGTGCATTGAGCATAAAAGTTCATCTCCATCCTTCTGTTCTAAGCATTTTAATAATAGTTGTGCCAGGTCAGATTTTTTAAATGTTTGAAGCATTAGTCCAGTAGTGCTGTGTTTAAAAAAAAAAAAAAAAAAAAAAAAGATTTGGCTTCCTACTTCAGTGTGTTTCCTGATGTCAGATTCTTCTTGCTTTCAAATTTTAAATGTCACACTTCCCTGGGCCAAAGAACAAAACCAGGATCATCTTAAGAGGAATCCTTGAAATTGTGGGAGGGTTTTGTGTCATTGTTTTGCCTGGGTTTAGATCGGCAGAAGAAAGGGACACGGCATATTGAAATCCCAGCAGCCTGGATACTTCTCTGAGATTTGCATGAAATTCAGCTGCAGCCTTCAAAGGGATTTGAGTGGATTGGATTCTTTAAGGTTAGTCCATGTCAAACCTATTAAGTTCAATTCACATGCAAAACCCTTTTTACGTTTTTTTTTAAGCCAATAAGGCTCTAACTACTATTAAGGAGACATCGTGTACTCGCAGCAGAGCGTCCCTGGTAGTGGATCACCCTACTGGCACGTGTAACTAACCAATAATCCACTTTGTCATCTTTCAAATTAAAACAGTGGTGTCCTGTATCTTCCTCAGATTGAAGAGGTGTTGTTTGCAAAAGTGGACATCCTGAAGGTAATTTTAAAGTATCTGAGTCAGTTTGCATATCCATCTTACATCTAAAATATTATTTCCTTCCCCCCCCCCCCCCCCCCCCCCATTAAATGAAGATTAGTTTAGCCTTTGAAAATCACTTCAACTCTATGATTTTTAACTTTCCATGTCTTTGAGTTCTTACTCTTCTTGTAGAGTTATTCCACTGTTTAATAATTTTAGGAGTACAGTATTTGTGCTTTGGTGAATCAGGAGACAGTTGCAGGGGGAAAAATGATGGAAATACTTTATAGTGTATAAAAGGATTAGTGGCTACTTCAGAACAGCAAGGACACGACTTTAAAAAGAACAGTTAAATTTAAAAGCCAATTAAAGAAATTCTGTGTATCTCACGGACATTTAGGCTGAAGCATCTAAGTGCCTTGTCCACCAGCCAGCTGTGAAAGAAGTACCAAATGAACACACTTTGCCTCAATTAGCTATTGTCAGAATAAATGGATGCCTGTAGGAATTTTGGTTAAATAAGGAGCACCCAGCATTCTCTCACGTTGCCTCTCATCCTGGAGCTTTCTGCCCTGTGTGTGAAGTCTGTAAGATTTACCCTTCACTCTGTGGATGGCTCTGTGTTGTTACGCTTTGGTTTGAACAAAGCAGAAGTTTTTTCTAAAATGCTGGCCAGATTCTGTAACCAGGTGAGCTGAATCTTGAAATCAGGTGTGTCTTTATTGCATGGAGTCAAATTAATTTGCTTCCACAGTGCCTGCACTACCAGCTGGATTGTCAGTGATCTGGAAGGATGCTGGATTCAAAGTCCTGATAACCACTCACACTGACTGAATTTTGTTTAAAATTTTGTTTAAAAGGTTTTTAAGTGAGGGGAAAGTAGTATCATGTTGCATGCTCAAAGAAAGCGGTGCTTTCAGTTTGGATCAAAAATGGTTGATTTGTATGTACTGGCTGAGAACAGAGTGTCTTCCATTGACTTTGGGTTCCAGATGCTCCAAGTCTTTTAAAAATATAGTTCTATTAAACACTGCAAATAAGCATTTTTTCCTGTTCTATAGCCTAAGGACACATATTTCATGTTTAGAATGTGGGCTTTTTCTAGCAGACGGTGAAGAAGCTGCTTCTTAATGAAACACTAACTTTTGGGACTATATCCTGCATAGCTTGCATGCCCAAGTCACTTGATATAGGTAGTGCATTTCCTGGCAAAGTACTTGAAGGAAGGGGTTAAAGGATAATAAACTCTTTCCAGTTGGTCAGGTTCACTTGCATCTTGTGAAACAAATATTTAGATTTTTCCAGTATAGAAAATAATAAAATTAACAAGTACTATAATCTATAATTGTTAGTCTTGTGTTTGGCTTCCCCCCCCCCCATTTTTGTTGGGTTTTGTTTGTTTGCTTGAAGTTTTCATCTGTTTAAAGACCTAAAGTTGCTCTGACCTATGTTCAAAATTCTTTCTTGTGTTTTGTGACCCCTGAGAGTAATTTTTTTAAAAAGCACCTAAACCAGGAATGTTTCAGCAGGTAAAAGATTACATGTAAGATATGGAATTCTGTATTTGCTTGTAAGTTCGTAATTTTTCATCTAAACATTCTTTACTGACAGCTCACAAGTCATTCAGAGTTGTACAGAGCTTGCAGCTTTTAATATTGAGGCCTTGTGGTATTAATATGCCTATTTACAGCATTATTAATTATATAGCAATTGCTAGCATTTATTTTGCTATTTGGTTGCATTCCATAAACTGCTGTTGTTATCCTGCTTGTAAGTCATGTTCTTATATGCATTTTTCACGTGTTGGTATTTGTGGAGATAAAGTTAGTATTTTGCTGAGGGAATAAAGGGGGTGAGAAGCCTGTCTAGATGCCTGAATTCTCTTGTCCTTGGCACCCAGAACTTCATTGCAGAGGATATTGTAAATATCTCATTGGAGAGATGTAGTAGAGAGAGTATAGTCATGTTGTAAGGATTACATATCTGTGTTGTCTCGGTGGAGTGGTTCTTTCAGCAAATGGATGATTTACTATCATACTTCTTCAGAGTATTGGAATAAATTCAAAAACCCTATATTGATAGCGTTAACTCCTGGTAAAAAACAACACATCTGGCTAAATCAAATTTAAATGAAATCTTTTTAACAACTTTAGGTTCTAGTAACATGAACAGAGGTTGTCGTCCTTGTTGGCAGTCCCTGAATGAAGGTAGAACTGTGAGAGCAGAGCAGAGGGAAAAAGATTAAATGGCAGAGGAGTTGAATTGCTTTAGTGACAGATTCTCTCCAGAAAGGCATTGAGTTGTTTTAAGGATTAGTTTGGGAAAACTTGAGTTGAACGCACTTCTCTTCTGTGCATATATTGCATTCCTAATACTGCCAGTCACTTATTTTTCATAAAAAACAAAATTTACCTTCCAGAATGAGATTAGAGGGCACTGGGGAAATTTTAAAAAGCCAAGTTAAGAATCATGTCATCAGCTGCAGCACTGGTTGCAGTTTTACCTGTGTTATTTTATTGTGAGATTCTTAAAACACTGGAGCAGATTATTAAAACGGTATGTATTTTACTCTTATATTATGATAATAATAACACCAGAAAAATGTTGCAGAAGTTATTATCAGTGATCTAAGGGGAAAAAATGCAGTTTCTCAGTCAAAACCCTTACCAAGCTCTTTATGAATCTCTGTTTGTTCCCAGTGGAGATCTGCCATTGCTGGAAGGTAGTTCTTACAGCGAGAATCTTGTATCCTATCAGTTAGTCTGAAACGTTTTCGCCTGGAAAAGCCGCGCCATATGAGCTGGGAGCGCGGGAGGCTGTGCGCGCAGTCCCTCTTCGGAAAAAACGCACTCAATCTGTTTCAGACGAGTTCCCCGAAAGATGGGTTAAATCAACTGATTGAGCTGATTTTCTCTCTTGAGGTGATATTTTATTTATATGATAAAATGCTTGGAAAGTGATTAATTTGTCAAGGGAACATCTTGTTACTGTAAATTTGCCGAATGTGTAATAAAATTGCCATAACACAGACGGGAAAATGAAGATCTTTTAAAATGAAATAACTGAGCAGTCTGCGTACATTTTCAGCACTTAAAATTAACTTGGTTAAATTTCTTTGTCATTTTTACCCCTGGAAAAATGCAGGCTGGGGAAGATTAGTGGCAAATGTATGGTGTGAGTTTGTATGTGTTGTGGGTGGAGGATACAGGAACAGGCTCTGTAGTTTTCCTTCTGCATTGGAAGGATCTGATAGATTTATGAAACTTCTGCCAGGGATTGAGTGAATTTTAAAAAATTAAAATATACAGGTCAGATACTCCTTCCCAGTAGCAGAGAGTTTAAGAATAGTGGACCTTTGTGGCACAAACCTGAAGTCATTAAGATGTACATGAAATAGTGCTTTTGTGCCACTTTGTGCAGGATTGCTTTTGAATGAGAGCTAAATAGTGTAATACACTTCTTAAGTCTTTTTATTGCAGTCTCATATTGTAGGGAATATAACTCAGATTATCTAGGGGTATACTTGAAAAGGCAAAGGAAGGAATACCTTCCTTGTGCCTGCATTGCAGTGTGTAACAAGTGAAAATAGCATTAGTGAAGGAACAGTGCCTTTTATTCATACATTTTACTACTGCCTGTCCATTTGTCCACCAGAATGAGCCATTTATCATGCTTTCATGTTTTGCCCTTAACAACTTAAAGAATTATGAAAGGAAAATTCAATTTTTTGTGTCCTTGTATGACAGGTAGAGTGGATACTGTGGTCATTTGGATTAAAAACATATCCATCACCACAAGCTGACAGGTTATTATGATGTCTTCTTTGAATATATGAATTTTGTCCCTACATGCTGGAAGTGTAAGAATGGAAACTTTTTATATAAATAATTATCCTGGTAGTGATGTACTGCATATGGTTGCCATATTTTTTCACTTTTACAGCATTCTTGGCCTTATCACCCATAACATAAATCTCGGGGTCTCATATTTAATACAACCTGTAGGATAACCATGCCTGTATAATGTACAGTCAGCCAATCCCACATCATCATTTGTCTATCATTATTTGTTGTCCTATGATGGATGCTTCAGTTGATGTTTCGTTTTGGATTTTACAGAATGATGCAGCCATCCAGGGGTAGATGAGAGTGGCCTCTTTTAGGTGTTCATGCTGATCTCCACAAGCACCCTCAGTTTATTAAGCTTCCAACTATAGGCAGTTAAAGTCTTGAGTATATTGGTGTTATCTTGGCTGCTCATAATTTATTTTTCAGAACACCAGACTGTTCATTCCATGAAGCAATGGTAATATAAAGATTTACTGTCAGACCCTCTACTGTGTGAAGAACTGGGGAAGAAGTGAAGCAGATTTGGTGGATGTTCTAAGCAGATGCTTAGTGAAATGGTTCTCATTCCAGATCTCTGATCCATCATGGGAAAAAAATCTGATTCCCAATCTGGTAAAAATCATCATTTAATGATGATCCAGCCCTATTAACTGATCAGGGCTGATCCTTGGTTTGACGAGCATCCTGAACTTGTGCTGAAAGCGGTGAGGCACAGGACTTCTCTGGATGAGATGCAGTCTATTTGAATTTACTGGTGGAATGCCACATATTCTTCAGGCCAATCTTCCTTTCACTGCTTACATGAGGGCAGTCAGCTTAAACAGAACTTTTAGCTCTACAAGAAATAAATATTTGATCTAGACTTAATACTGGTTGAAATAACTGAAGCACATATGTCATTAAAATACAGCTGAAATTTGCAGCATGCAAGTTAGTGCTGATCTGTTCACGTAAAGCTTTACTTGGACAAGCCTCTCACGGCTATTTTCCAGAAGAGATGGCCACAGGTGAAGCATGTAATGGTTGCAGTGTGTTGATACAGTTGCTTTATAATTGCAAGTAGCAACGTCCCAGTTCTACATGTTGTAATTGATCATGCACATATTTGTTACTTTAGACAATTTTTCTGGAATATGCTGGATTTCTTTCTTCTTCTCCCTATGATTCTCACCAAAAGAGAAGCCAAAAGTTAAGAGAGTAGAAACAATATCAGGACTTTGTGAGAGGCTTACCTTGGAAACTTCTGGGGTCATGCAAACATTTTAAAAGTGAAAGCCTATGCTTCCTGACCTTTGCTGCAGATACCAGAGGCAAATCTCTGACATGTAAACCCAGTGGCATAAATAGGTTTGAATTACACATAGTAATATGTGAAGAACAGGGAACTGTGAAAAGCCAAAGGATTATTTATTTGTTTGTAAAAATCTGTAATCACACATTAAAATCCAAGATACACTAGGAAAGACTTAAGCTGTATAGCTTTTGCTTCTATGAATTCTCTGATTTATCTCAATACGTGATGAATTTGGTCATCAGTACCACACCCAAGTAACATACTAAACTATTTGTTTAGTCTGTTTCTATTTCCAGTGCTTCCAGAGTCAAGATAGTTAAGCAAAGAAAGAGTAGGATTCAGTGGAAGAGGGTGTTTTTTTTTTATTTTGCCTTAGAGTTTTCACTTAAAAGTGTTACAGGGCTTCATAGTGTAGAAATAGAAATGTTGTGTGTTAAGAGACAGGGTTCATATCAATCCAGTGCTTTAGTTCAAGTAAATAAATAGGCTGCTGTGCTCTCTGAGTCCTTGCATGTCTGAGTGGTTTTCTTTGGGTGCAGTAGGTTATGGTAATCCACTTGCATCTTGTGTATCAAGAGTATCAGGACCTTAGACCCTCTGAAATCACAGGCTGGATTAGGGAATAACACCATTAGCTGGTATAAATTTGCAGAGCTTCAGAATTGCTGGGTCTATTCCCCTGTACCCAAGGTTTTTGACCCACAATGAATGGCAGATGTGCTGTATTTGGAACAAATTTGATTTTGTTTTTCTAGCTACTATTCCCATTAAAATAACAAACCCAACACCATTTATAAAATTACCCAGATAATTTAAGCACTTTGAGAATTGAGTAGTGATATTGGAGGAGGAGGAGGAGTCTTCTTCAGCATTCATGTTCATCTTTAGAACTGACATCTCTGTTCATGGCTGTTTCACAGCAGTTAAAAATTTGTTTAGGCAAGGAATAATGGGGGGGTTTATGCTTTACTCTTTCATATAATGAAAACTAGTACTCTTTTTAACGTTTTGTAGAAAATAAGATATTCTGATAAATTGTATTAGTAAAATATTTGATAAGTACTTTATCAAAGTATTTATTTTCCTAGTATTGCCTGCTTCTTTCATTTCAAATCCTTAAAAAAAACCCTACCCCAATCATAAAACCGTGGACTATTCACAATTACACATTGCTCACGCATTACCCTAGGTGCTGGCTAGTTCTGTTCTTGCCATAGGCTTTTTATTTGGAAAGGCTTCACACAAAGAAATTTGGATTAATTTAACAGAAAAACAAACATTTAAAATTAGGACTAAGAGGAAATTTAATTAAGTTTTCCATTTAGGAAAAAAACCCCTTATATATTTCAAAGCAACGAAGGTCCCATTTTGGAGGTGGAAGGCAAGTTCCCTTCTCAGACATAAATATTCAAACTTGAAATGCATGTTTTAATCAAAGCCATAGAAAACAAACATACTGGATAAGAATTCTCCCAAACCATGACAGGGTTCCTATGTCCTGATGTTGTTCTGTTGAGCAGTGTTAGACAACACCTTTCTGTGGTTTGTTTTGTGCATCTGTAGGAGTGAGACAGGGGTAGTCTCTGGAAATGTGTTAAAAATCAGTAAGTTAAAGATCATTATTAATAAATAGTACCATAATGTTATGATTAGAAATATTTGCCTTGCTTGTATATTGATTTCAAGTGACCTGGTCAGAGAGCTCTGTGTGAGAACCAGGAAAGCTGAGTCAACCCTAGACCCTGTAGCTGAGGGAGTCCCTGTCTGAGAACACTTAACCACAGAAAAGGCCTGGTCCCCTGTTTCGTTTTCAACCACCAAAAGTGGTTGGGATTTTTTTCATCATAATATAGCTAAAAGTAAGGCTGTGGCACTCTAGAGATTGTTTTAAACCACTTGCAATTTTCTTTTTTTACCTTTTAGGTTTCCTACAGATATTTGCATCTCATAATTTGAAAGGAATGTTTTCTCCCTCGCTGAACCTTACATCTCACTCCTTTTAGTTTCTTTATCAAAAATACAGTTTCAGGCTTTCAATATGAGACCATGACAAAGTGATTTTATAGCCAGTACTGAAAGTGACTAAACTTGACAACAATTGTATTTTATGACAACCACTGCTTTCATGTCCACAGCCTACTTTCCCATCATCAACCGTGATTTTTTCCCCCTTTTTTTCCTCTCCCCTCCTCCCCCTGTGACTTTTTTCAAATGTGAGCAATTCTGTATCTCTGCGCTGACTGAAAACAAATCCTTTTACCAGGAGTGCATTTTAATGGGCAGCATGCTTCACTTAAGTTACCAGAACCTAAACTGTATAATATTCAATTTTTTACCAACCTGGGACCAAAGCTTTTTCTTGAGAGTGATGTTCATAAGAGTAGTGGAAGAATTAGTATTACAGAACTAAACCAGATTAGGAGGGAATGTGAATTAGATTTGGTAACAGATGGTGCCATGGAAATTAAAGGTGCTTTGCGAATGGAAGCGACAGCAGCTTGCCTCTTTTCCTCGCCTGTCTCTCTCTTTCATGTGCTTGATAGACAGGTATAAATCACAACAATCCCGTCTTGACAGCCATTTTCGAGAATTTGATCTGGTTAAAGACATGGCTTTCCTGCTTCACTCACTGAAACTGGCTGCTATTTTATTTTTATACAGCACCTTGTCATATTTAGGAAAGTGGAATCACCTGCCTCTCTTTAATGAAATTTTCTTTAATTACAGTTTTAGCTCTTTAGTGTTAATTACTTTTCCATTCAGCCTGAATTCTTGGGCTGTCTCACAGGGATGTATTTCTCTCCCCCACCCTACCTCCTTGCACTATTCACGCATATGCTTTCATTTTTCTAAAGATGCTTTTCGTTGTTGGAAGTTGTTGTCAGATCCATTATAATTAGATCCTAATTATCAAAATCATCATTATTGTGTAGGAAGAGGAAGCATTGTAAACAACTGTTAAAGTTATAGGATCTTGTTTGACAGAGCAGAAGCCTTTCAGGCTATACCTGAATAATAAACAAGCAAACAAAAAGCCCTACTGAAAACTCTGGGAAACATATAAAGATCTGGAGAGCAAACCCTCTCCTTGGAAGGAAAATGTACCCAGGTTATCTCTCTATATCTATTCCTCAGAGTCTGATGCCATATTTTTTCAGAAAAGATCAGAATAAAATTACCCTGTTTCAGTTTGCTTATGTAAATTTTCATCTTTGCTCCTCTCATCCAGGTTCCAGATACAAAAATCACTTTCTTGATGTGTGTCAGGATTGACTTACCATTGCCTTAATACAATTACTTTTTTGTGTATAAGGCAGGAAGTGTAAGTGAAGGGACGGCTGTGATGCATGGAGATGTGGAGATGCTTCTGCCATACACCGAAAGTCCTCAGAGTGAAAGAGAAAAATAATGGACTGTATCTAAAAGAAATAAAAATAAAACCCTCTCAAACTAGGAGAAGATCCGTAGAGCTGGCAACTAACAGTTGGTAGAAATAAAGCTTCCTACTGGCAGTCAAATCAAATGTAGTAACAACTCAAGGACTCCCTGCTGCTTGCTGACAGCATGGTGTAACACACTGGGACAAACATTCACTTAAACACTGATTGCAGGAAAACGTCATTTCCCCACTCCCCAAGGAGCTTTTTGGTTGCGTGTGCGAGCGCACATGTATGTGTAGGGGGTGTTTAAATTCGGTGGCATGTGTCTGGGAGGGCAGCACACCCTGGGAGCCAGCTGAGTGAGGGGGTGGCAGAAGGATCACTTGCTTTATAAGTTTTAGTCCTGAGTCTTCTAAGACGCTCGCTCTCTGATACTATTTCTGGTGTGTTCTCTCTAATCGGTTCTCCAATTTAACAGAGCCTGGCGTGCAAATTATAATTCTTCTGCTATAAATCTGCAGAAAATCGGTGAGGGAGCCTGGGTGGGGAGACAGGTACACGGTGTGCACACACCTACACTCTGCCTTTCAGCCATGGAATGAAATTGCTGCCAGAAATTGTAAAAAATCTCATGATGCGAACTTGGACTCTCTTGAAACCGAAGGCATTTTTTTGTCTTCTTTTCCTTTTGGAAAGTGATGAAGGACAGCTGTGTCGCTCTGATCTGTCCTACTGGCTTTCTGACTGGTGCAAGTAACTGCTTTTGATGCTTTAATCATTTCAAAATAATCCCTCTTTAGAAAGCCTGTTATGTTCTTGAATGAATCTTTACTTAGTTTTGTAGGTTTTTATTTTTTTTCACTCGAAGTAGCTGAATGTAGCATTTCATTTTCTTTTGCTCCTTCAGCTGATTTCCCTTAATAAAAAGAATCCTCACAATTAATAGCTGACTCCTTCACACTTTACCATGTCCTCTGGGAGCTGGAGACATCAGGTGGGTTCCACCTGATACCACTGAAATACAGCCACAAGTAGAATGAGGCCCAGAACAGAAAACCACTTCTCAACCAGACTTTTTGCTGTCTTACAGCATGTGACATGAATTGTTAGTCAGCATTTGGACTAATAAAATCTTACTCTTCCTGATCAGTTCACTGATTTACATATGATGAGGTTTGGCCATCATTCTGATTGTCACATGACAGCCTTTGATTGGAACTTTTTGGGCATGGGAATTTTTCTGGTGTGAGCTGGTGCAGCTCTCGCCTCTTCTCTTGCTGCAGAGCTGGCTCTTTTCAGGAATGTTAAGTATTGTAACAACAAGAACCACCAAAAAAAATCATATATGTGAAACATTAGGCTAAAAGTCAGTATATATGAGAAGGTAAACCTAAGGTATTACAGTGGCAGGATTGTAGCTTCAAACAGCAGCCATGTTCTAACTGTAAAAATGTTAAAGACACAGGAGAAAAATGTTAGAGACACACTAAAAAATAGGTATATATGAGGTATTCCCCAAGGTTTAAGTTATATCAGGACCACAATATATACACAAAACCCAATAAATTTCTTCTGTGTTTAACTTTGAGGCATAGAAGGGTTTTGAAGTGCCATTTCCCTGTGTGGCTTTCTCTTCAATATTTGCCTCTTTTTATTTTAAAGTATTTGAAAACTGAATCATTAGGGCATACTGAAAAAGGTATCTTTTCCTACTTAAAGACATCAGATCCATGTATGTAGGCAAGTCTTTTCTGCAGGAAACTTTTTTTTTTGTGATGGCCTATGCCTAGTAGTAGTGCATAAGAGCTAATAGGATATTTTCTGCATGAAACACATGCGAAAAGTTAAGGTCACGGGTGCAGGTTTTTATATGTGCTTTTATTTTTTGCCTTTCAGTTATAGGATTTGTTTGTTTGTGTCAGTGTGTTGCAGTGACGTGTATTGGGTAAAGTGGACAACTGTGCTACTGTGGGCTGGCACCTTTTCAGATGTCTGGTGTTTTGGCTCAAAGGTGTGAGGTCTTTGAGTATTATTTCTCATTTTTGTTCCTAAAATAGTACCTGATGTAAGGAATAATAATTTTTCAGTTGGAAAAGATTTAAATGATGTTGTGTCTAAGTGCTTCAGCTTTTAAATTCAGAAGAGTTATGTTATAGTCTGTCAAATCATAGGATCTGTGTGCTGCAGAGCCTGTGCATGTCTAAGGATACATTTAATTAAACCAGCATTAGTGCATCTATACAGACTTATTAAAACACTTAGTTTGTCTCAATAATATTGATTAAATAGCAGTAGTTTGTTTAATCTAAGTGTATTTTTGCTATTACTACATTACTTCCAAGTAATCAGGGTAATAGTCATCATCAGTGAAATATCACGTTAGTTATGAAGTAATGCCATAAAAATTGATTTAGGCTTGGCAGGAAAGGAAGGCTTTCTGTCATTTAGTGCCAAAGCCTGATTTGGACTATTAGAATGAGAGTTTTACACATAATTTCTGTTCATATAAATAGGGTGTGTTTTATAGGCTTATAGATTATTCCATACTCTGAGTATCCATTATATCAAGGAACACCTCAGACAGTTAATTATGCAAAACATCATGTAAGTAATTACACAGTATTATTATGCATTTAACAGTTTTATTGATTTGCCAGTTGCTCACTTACAGTATTTAGAGCTATAAACAAGAGATGCTCACCCTCAGTTGAAATAGATCCAAGGAAATGAGCTAAAGATAAATGACACTAGTATGCATTGTTGCATCAGATGTAATCCTTAAACGGAGGAGCTGTCAACAGTGATAATTTGCAACACATTGGGGTATCTCAGGATCATTTCCTTCTTGTTAACAAAGTTTATCAACCAGGAAGCATGGGGAATCAACTTGGAATAGAACGGGAAGCAATAATGAATATTTATATATGGTGGGTGAGGAGGTTTAAATAATTCCTCCTCATTTTGGAGGGTCTGTAGTAGTTGCAAGTCAGCCACTTGAACATTTTGCTTTTTTAAAAGCAGCACAGAAAACAAAGTGCGGCCTCTCAGATGAGGTGCAGATCTGAAGGGTCTGAGACAATGGTTTGTTAGGCTTGTTTTGTTGAGCTAAAAATGAGCATGCAGTAGTGCAGTCTTGCACTGCTTCGTGTGCAGGAAGTGCTTTAGCTGAACTTGGGTGGACGGCATACGGAGCAGTAGCAATTGTTTGGGAAGCTGGATCTTCTGTCAGCAGTCATCGGCTAACTCAGGCCACTGCTGGTAACAACATGATGGCTTCAAGCATTGCTCCTTCTCTTCCAGCTGCTACTGGCTTTGACAGCTGCTCTGGAAGGAGTCACTGGCTTGCTTTGCTGTTCCTTACCAAGGTGAAGTGGGCATGGTTCAAGAAAACATAAAAGAAAGAAGAAATTGCAAAAAGCAATGAAACATTTAGCATTTCTTATCAACCCCCACCCCAACCCCAAAAAAATCCCCACCAAACCACCTCAGCTGTTCTATTTTGCGTCGGGTACTCCTTACTACATGGTTGTAGATGTATGTTGATTATTAAAGACCTTGAGCCTAATAACAGTTTTGTTTGTGCATGCATAGGACAAGATTAGGAATGCTTTGCAATCTCATCACTAGGTTAACCAAGCAGGCCTTACCATATTTCTTATTAAAAGAAGAAATCCTTTCTTTCCCTTCATCCAACTAAGCCAGTGCACCTTAATGCAATGATGATATGTTAGACCCAGCAGTTGTCAAAGCATCGTATTACTGTGATGCCATAATGACACCCTGTCTCTGTAAAGTAGTCATGTTTTCTCAAATCACACGTTGCACCGTTGATTTCTGACATGACACTTCATTCAGTCACTTTCCTTTTCTTTGGCGTCTCCATTCTCTGACAATAGCAGCTGGTGCCCATTTTCCTACTAAGTGATTCACATTTTACCACTTTACTAGAGTGCAATTAGCTGAAGCAGAAAAAAAATGCTCAGTGTAAAGCAGCTTGGCTGAAATTGTTACTCAGCTCTTTAACAGGACCTGGTGAATGTCTTGAGGTGTTGTCGTGGGTGTCGGTGCGAGAAGCAATGTTTTGGTTTCTTTGCACACAAATGGTTTTTTTCTCTGTTACAGTCAGGGAAACAGATTATGGGAATTCATTGGAACACACTGACTCTTTTTTTGTCTGCTGATTTTAGTATAGACCTGCAAAATGATACTGAAAGTAAGGACGGTATTTAGAAGGAAATGTGATATTTATAGTGAAAGCGAGGATCTGGCTTCCATTCCTGACTGCTGCAGACTTAGTGTGTCACTTAGACAAAGAGATTCTTTAATGCATTGGCTTTCACAGTTGAAGTCTGAGGATAGCAAGACCTTTTTGGTAGACATCCATGTGAGAGGAAGGTATTGGAGGAAAATCATATGGGGGGGTACTGTTTAGCATGAAAAGTACCTAGGTGTGCATAATAACACCTGCCTTGCTGATGCTCCCACGTAGTAGCTGTCATTACAAATGTCAGCTGCTAACAACCTATTCTGATACTTATGGAAGTAGGGCAATTCTCTCCCCAAGAAAAGAAAATACTTTACATGCAGGTAAAAGTGGACTTTAGTGTTGGTCTGCAGTGAAAGTGGTCACTTTAATTATTGTAGCTAATTACTACTGCCACTGATACCACCAGCGTGGCTCTGAAATAGCAAATGATGCTGTAAGCAGAGCTTTTCCTTCTTGAAAAACAAATGTGAAATGTGTTCACGGATTATGAGGTATTGGCACGTTGTTTTGACCTCCTTTGGGTATTGGTAATAAGGGAGATGAGGGAAAAGTAACTTTGTGAGCCAGTTATATATATATATATATAGATGGAATATAAAGCATTCCCAGTAGCTGGAATGAGGCTTTCTTTCTTAAGGCTATATACTGTAATCAGATGCAGTTAATTTTTGCATTCCACTTGTATATTGATACTGATTTAGCCAGTGTCAGCACTGTCAATATCATTAGTAATGTGGCAGGTAGATGGAAATATGAATGTGATTGCATTAATAAATTCTTAATATATTCAGCCTTTCATAAGCACATAGCATTACAATTTATTCGCTATTGTTTAATACCATTTTAAAGAAGTTGCCTATTACAGTGCTCTGTCATTGTATCTTTCTTGTAGCAGACCCTGGCTTCAGTCTTTCTTAAATGAAGAAGTTTTGAAGTAAATTTAGTGTAGACATGAAGAGTTAATGCTGTATATTGCATATTAGCCATGTCTTGCAGCACCCCATGTATTTTCTCTTGTATATGGCTATGGAAGTGCTTCTAGAGCCTGTTGTTGCTTTTCCTGAAGGTACTGAAAGGAAAGTTTACCTGAGATTTCCCACTTGTTAGAAAACTTATTTCAGAACATCCCACCACAAATGGAACTGCTATTTTTTTTACTAAAAATCTAGCAAAGAAAAAAAACAACCCCACCAAGGCTTTAAAATAAATACTGTGCGTTTTTATATGACACATGTTATTTCTATTCATAAACCTTAACTAAATTTAGATTTTTATTAATCCAATGTGACCTAAAAATTTTGCATTAACAGCACAATGTGGAATTGGGCTTATTCTCTTTGAATGCAGATAAAGCCATCATCTTGAAAATAGCTCTTTCTGACAAAAAGGTGTTCTTTTGAAATAAAGTCTTATTCACTACATTCCTCTTAGAGTTAATGTGAATTTTAGTGCCTCTAATTTTAGATTGAAGTGAGGTCTAGAATAAAACCCACCGGCTGACAATTGAATTTATAGATAGTTGTGAATATTTCAGGCTTGAATAATAGAGCTGTAGAATTTCAGACACAGAGAGGAAGAGAGAATTAAACTCCAACTGTAGTTTTACACTATAATGCAATGGTGTCTAGGAATTCTTCAGTGTAACGAGCTAAGTAGTAATTAGGAGGGAACTGAGGGAGGGATTTTACAGAGATCTAGCTTAGGCATTATTCCAAATGTTCAGCATGATAATTTGATGGTGGTCACACCTGCCATCCGTTTTAGATGGCTCTTGAATTACTTTTGTTCAGAAGTGGTGCAGGAAGGAAGGAGTGAAAGCCGTAGGTGTCTGTTGCCCACCCACAGCCACTACCCAGACTTGTCTGTATTTCACCTTCTGGGGATTGAGAAGGTTTCTATTCTGAGAGTCAGGCAGGCACTGCTGTTTTTGCTTTTCCCTGGAATCGTTAATGTTTTAACCATGTTTATGCTTTGCCGGCGCGCACCAATCCGGTCTGTACTGTTGGAGCTGGAGCCAAAAGCAGCTCTGCCTTGGTTAGTACTGGAACCTCCTACTTCAGAGGCATCAGCAGACTGGCTTTAGCACAGGCAGCACTGGTGATCAGATTTTAATGCTTGTTAGAACTGAGATGGTATTTTGGTTTGTGCTGCATGGAGTGGGAGATAGCCACACTTCTGTACTGGCCAAAACAACATGCAGTTGAGCAGCTAATTAATTGCAAATGGCTTTTTTTCAGGAATGGGAAGGGTGACATTCGGGCTCATTATTGCACAAATTAGATTAAAAAAATTGTCTGTGGAAGTTTCGTACAAGAATGTGCCATCAAGCTGGTTATGACAGACTGTAAGCAGTGACTCCTAATGCTGTATCTTGAGACTTTACATGTGGAGTCTTGGCAGAAGGGAGATGAAAAAGATCCGAGTACATGTTTAGTCAGTAAAAAGATCTTAGCGTGTAGAAAAATAATAGAAAAAAATCAGTTGGTAAAATGTGGAAGTTAATTGATAATCTTAATCACAGCTGTATAAAATTCAGTGTCAATGCAAGGGGAGAGAGAGACAGAGAGACACCATGTTTTAGTACCCTAATAACTTCTAACTCTAGTCTAAGATTGTAATGTATGTGAGAGCGGTCCAGTAATTATAAGGTAATAAGTGGAGTGGTGGTGTAAGTGCTCTAAATTAAAAGGAATTCGCAGAGCTGCTGTAAGTCAGAGCCGACCCGCTTTCTTTCAAACGTTGACTTGAGAAAAGTGCTTAGCCCAGAGTGCAAGTAGAAAGACAAGAGAGAGCTATCTATTAATTACAGCACTCATTAACAGTGACGGCTACAAGGCAGCAGATGCAGAAGAAAAGGCACACGCTACTGCAGGCTGGCAAGGGGATTTCCCCCCCTCCAGTTCTTGAGGAAAGGACAACACAAGCAGGTGGTCCACTGTAATAAGATATTTTCACGGCTTTAACCTTCCCATTTCCTTGGGTTATTTGCTGACACCAGATAGCTTGCTCCTTCCACCTCCCAAAATAAGCCCTGATTTTAAGTTTAGTTGGTAACATTTCTGTACATCAATTTGGCTGTTTTCCAAATATACGCGCTGGTTGTTTTCAGTATAATTTTACAGTAAAAATCACAACAATTGAGAAGTCTAAGTAAAATCTATGGGCACTGATTTTAGGGTGAATCTTATCTTAAACACTTACCTTTATGAAGGAAGGGTCAGGCTCTTATCTCTATCACCCCCATTGGAAAGGAAGACAGCTCTTTTGATTTATGTCTTTTTTCCGTTAGTGAATTTGATTCCAGATACTAACGTAGAAATTGATGAAAATTTTTTATTCTTAAATAAAAAGAACTGGAAAATGAAGACAAGACCTCAAAAATTACTTCAGAAAACCACGTCAGTCAAATTGTCTAGACTTACATACTTGCTTTGAAAACACAAATCCATATCTCCGGGTGGTCTTATGGGATCGTTGCTTTTCTGCAGTTAATGTTTCCAAAGAAATGTTCATAACTGTCATCTGAACTTTGGCAGCTTCTGAGAGTGCTGTCAGGAAAATGCTGGATAGGCCATTTGCTACTGTGGTCTCATAATCACAGCTGGAGAAAACGAAGATAATATCTCAATCAGAGCTTTCTAATTATTATTTTGTCCTTTGTTCACCCCAAAATGTGTTAATAGTAAAAAACTTGGGGATGAAGATAGACAAAGGTTTCTCCCACAGTCTTCCCTGTAGAAAGCACTAGTTTCTTGGATCATATATTGTGTAGTTTTATTTTAGATGCTTAATTCTGAAACTGTGAGAACTGAGAAGACAAAATCTCACTTTCTGAAAGACAAAACTTATATGTAACATTTCCTCTAATACATGTTTTTAATCCAAGAATGGAGCACATAAAATGTCAGACCCTATAGAGCTGTAGATATATGGGATAGTGGTGTAGTTATTACTGGTTAGTCTGAGGATAATGGCTAGAAAGTAATTGCAGCCACAGCTGATGAATCATTTCACTTAGATTTTGTGAAAATGGGAGTTCAGCTGTAATTATTTGTTAGAGTACCCCGTTGATGTGCTACTTCATTACTAAATAGCTGTATCTATAATAAAGCAATATTAATGAAGGAAAAAAAGATTGCAAGGGACTTGCTCTTCGGTTCTTGAATCAGATCAATAGATAATGGATACGTGTTTTAGTTAAGCATCTTGACGAATATTAATTACAGAACAGAACATTTATGTGATCAAACTTGAAAATATTTGTTTCTGACAATGGTCTAATTTACAGAAAGAAAGTATAGATGGAAAAATGAAGACATTTAATAGCCAAGCCATCTAATAGGAATTATAAAATTTTTTTACTTGCTTGATGACAAGTTCAGAATTTAGAGTTGATGTGAAGTTGACATGTAGCCTAGAGGGCAGGTGGAGGGGACAACAGAAGGATTTGGTCTCTTTAAAGTTTTTGTTTACTGCCTGTCTGGAGCTTTGACAAAGCTCTGTCATGCCCTTATGCTGATTACCTTCATGTAGAACAAGAAGTATTGACTAATGGATGAATGATGTGCAGTCCCTAACCCTTCCAGAGCAGCCTTAAAGAGCACTGTCTTTAATACACACATTCTTCTTTCTCTCTCTCCCCACTGCAGGCTTCTCTGCAGAATGTCAAGCAAAGATCGACACATTGATTCCAGCTGTTCGTCGTACATCAAGACGGAACCGTCGAGCCCTGCCTCTCTGACGGACAGCATCAACCACCACAGCCCCGGTGGCTCCTCCGACGCCAGCGGGAGCTACAGTTCCACCATGAATGGACATCAGAACGGGCTGGACTCGCCTCCCCTCTACCCCTCGGCCACAGGGCTCGGGGGCAACGGGCCGGTCAGGAAACGGTACGATGACTGCTCCAGTACCATTGCTGAAGACTCACAGACCAAGTGTGAATATATGCTGAACTCCATGCCCAAAAGACTGTGTTTGGTGTGCGGTGACATTGCGTCAGGGTACCACTATGGAGTGGCCTCCTGCGAGGCCTGCAAGGCTTTCTTCAAGAGGACAATTCAAGGTTGGTTATTTGTTAAGATTCTTTTGCTCAGAATGAAAATGTGTAGTCTTTAGTTAGGACTTCAGACTGTGCCTTTTCATTCTTCATACTGCTTGGTCCTACAGATGTTGCCCACGAAGAAGCCCCTTTGGGCTTCTGTCTGTCACATTTAGCCCAATGCCATGTTTATTTTGATTCCAAAAAAAAAATATAGAAAAACGCTGGAGCTAACCAGTGGATGTTAAGATTTGTTTTCTCTGAGAGTTTGTCTGGAAACAAATTCCCGTAAATGATTGTTGTGAAGAAAGTGGAGCGTTTTCTGAAGGTTGTCACAGACGCCTCTTGAACACACCCTGTGGCTGGCACCCAGGATTGTGCTTGTGTGTTGCTCCTAGATACATAGCTATTGTACTTAAATTGTTACAGAAATCCAGTTTATATTTGTTAAAGAACCAGTGCATGTAAAACTGGAACAAAAATGCAGTGGTGTAGTGCTTTGTGCATATCATTGTATTTATAACTGGTCTTTCACCCACCATATACAGTGGCCCTAAATGAGTTTGTCAAATAACTGTAAGGTCACATTCTAAAGAGAGTAAGTTGACAGCTTTTGGTCTCTGCTCAGTATTTTTTACTAATCTGCTCTTGATACCTATTACAAATATGCCACATATTTTGGCATAGATTAGTACAAATGGGAAAATTTTCATGACTGCTTCTTCTAGCTTCAGAACCTATGGAGACAAAATAACCTTCTACTTTGATTTAGATATCATCCTTTCAAGTAAAATTGAAGGTGCTTTATTTAAAGAACATGAGGCCAAGCTTGGCCTGTGCAGGAATATAGTGTCACATTAAATTAAACTCAGACTTCAGAGACTAAAATTAGGTTGCTAAGTCCAAATTTAAGCTCCTCAATAAAACCTGCTTGATTTTCATACATGTTGAGCACCTGAAATTCTCAGGAAAGGCAAGACAATCTGGTGATATACTTTTTAAGAATGAACATAAAGTGAGCTTCAGTATGTAATTTCACATAACCCCAAATTAAAAAACATTTGGTCTTAAGTATAGCACTTCCATATTTAATGTAAAATTAGTAAGGAAAAATAATGAATGTTAATTTATCTATTGCTGAGACGGTGGCCATTTTATTCTTCTCTCTTCCATTTTCCTGCTGGGGAGATTTTGGCCTTTTACCAGCATGAAATACTCGTTTTATGAGGGCCATACAGACACTAAAAAGTGTTGTTCAGTTGTTCAATGGAGCTGAATGTTACACTGTTGGCAACCAGTAAACAAAGATTCATAGTGATGGCCTGGGTTTATATGTAAAATAAGCACACATGCAGAGACAGTATGCTCATTTCAAGTCTCTGTTTTGGAAAAAGTAAAAAAAAAATAAAAAATAGAAGAGGTAGGTGATTTCACTTGACCTTCAAGAACATTTTCAGAAAAACTCCAATAATGTTTCTACTGAAGCAATTTGTATTTTGTGGTTGCTAAACTTCAAGTACCAATTTCAACTAGCAGCTCTGTTTTTATAAATGGTATTTAATTGCTGTGTAATAGCTGTCCTACAGGACAGAATTGATGCACGATTATTTTAGTTGCATTTTGAGCACCAAAAAAACTGCTACAGAAACAAAAACTGATTGAAGTGTTGACTTCTGGCAGTAATAGGTAGCCTGCAATTTTACACCACACCACAGACAGCAAGTTTCTGGGCATGGGAGCACAAGGCAGAGACGTCATCCTCCAGATTAGCAACCTGGACTTGGCCACGCAGCTCAAGTTAGAACTGGCAGCTGCGCAAAAAGTCTCAGTGTGGTTAGAGCATGAGCTGCATCAGCAGGTGACAGTGCTGTGAAGACAAAAAAAAATGCAGTAGGGCAAAACCAAGCATTAAAAAGAAAAGCCATAATGAAGAAACTAAGAATAGGAAGTATGTTACCCATCATAATGTCATGGCAGCATCTTCAGCATTGGTGCTTACTAAACTGGCACCAATACTGAGAGTTTTCAGGTACCATCCAAAATAATGGAAGCTGCTTGGGTGAATCAAACCATGGGTTGTGGTAGGTGACAAAATGTACATAAGAAAAAGGTGCTTCCTCATGATTTGATTGGGTAAGTTCTATCTTTAGGCTTGCGTGAAGAATAAATCCCCTGAGTTTTTTTGTTCTAATTGATAGAATTTAGTTCCAGTGCTCTGGAGGTCATTCTTCCCTGCACTAATTTCACTTCCTTGTTCATATCATGTTCCTTCTCTCTCTCTGCTTCTTTTTAAAATGAGTTTGCTGCTGCATAACTGCAAATAAGAAAACAGGAAAACAGAAATAAATGCAACAGACTTTGAAATACAGAATAGAAATCCAGGCTGTTTGAAGAGTCAAATATTGTAACTGTGCATATGTAGGGATAGCATGTTCCAGCTCAAAAAATTGTTT
This sequence comes from Peucedramus taeniatus, assembly GCA_013400575.1. Lineage (NCBI taxonomy): Eukaryota > Metazoa > Chordata > Aves > Passeriformes > Fringillidae > Peucedramus > Peucedramus taeniatus. The sequence goes on along the minus strand of WBNO01003476.1, from coordinate 55,776 downwards.
TTTTTTAATGCTATAGCTTAATTGTGATGGGTACTTTATTATAGATTCAATGAAAAGGAACATATGACTTCCCAAACCTTTGTTGATCATTCATCAGTTTACTAAATGAGCTCAGACTTATAGATCCTCAGTGTTATTCCTGTTGAAATCATGGGCACAACTGTCCTGACTTCAGGGAGAGGAAGGCTGAGCTGATAAAGTCAGATTATGGAGCACATCCTGTGTTCATGTAAGGCCTGATGTCCTTTCCATTGAGTTAATGGGAGTCTTTCCAGAGGAGTCTCTTGAGGTCTCAGTAGGTGGAGGCCACAGGCAGCTCAGAGAGCCAGCACAGTTATTTGTGCACCACCAGCATCTCACACAAGACAGAAGCATCGCAGTGCACCTGGTAGCTCCTACACAAGGCAAATAGCACTCTAATGTAGAGTGTACACCTGTTTTTTAAGAGTAATGGAGATTATCATTCCCTTCCAGATTTACAAATTTAGTCAAGAAACCATCCATTCCTGCCTCCTGGAATCAAATCCTGCTCATTTCCTTAAACATTAAGAAATTAAATGAACCCTGTTTTGAAGTATAAGAAGGAGTAATTTTGTCTTTTTAGAATATGTATTTTTAACATAACCCAAAAATACGTTTGCAGTTTTGGTAAAGTGTATATAATTATGATAAAAATCAATAATGCTAGAAAAAATTAGAAACAATTTCCTGGCTAAAAAAAATGAAAGAGAACAAACCCACCAAAAAAGAGCTCAGTATATAAAATTGATGTCTTCTTAGGTCATAGTAGAATGCAGTGATGTTCTGCTCCTTTTGTGAGATGTAAGGTATGGAAGAACTGGATGTTCTCTCTGCTCAGCCTAGCACTCACTCAGCTGCAGCTCTCAGTTTGCTTCTGGGATAATTTACATGGTGGCTGATTGCAAGTGTCTCACAGAAATACACACACAGCCAAATCGTCCCAAAATTGGCTTAACATCAGGGATAGTAGAAAATAGCAACATCTAAAAATAGTTACAGGTCTATTGATTTTTAGGGTCTCTTCAGAGTTTTTGCTGTGCACTGTATTATCTTGAAAACTCTGAGCTTTCATTAAAAGAAAGAGAGGGGGAAAAAAAGAATTTTCAGTTCTGAGCTGGGTGTAAAGACTTGTGTTCAACAGAGGTCTTGTACTTGCTAGATATTTTGTAGTGAATATTTAATGTAAATATATTTCTCATAATTTTTATTTGGTCAGTTATCATACACACTAATAAGTACACATTTTCATTAATAATATGTAATTATTCAGTGTTCATAACTCAAACATTTCAGCAGGTGGATTGAACTGGTGTTCTTGCTTTCAGGAGAGGGCTGAGATGATAGGACTTACAGGTTCAAAAACAGTCTATTATCCTGTTTTATGTTAGCTTTTATCTCTCTAAAATAATGGTCTGCGTCTAGAAGACTTTCATCCTTGCTCCTTCCAAATTGTCCAGACTGTTCTCTTTGTACTCTTTAAACTAGCCTGAAAAGACAGTGTGCAAAGCCTGCACATTCTTCCTAAGGCTTGTTGCAAAAATCTCTGATCTTACTTATCATTTCCTTGCATACTGTTTGAATTTTCCCCACAAAAGCTAAATATTTTGCATTCAGTAGTCATTGTTCCTGAAATTTTACTTTTTTGGGGGTTTTTTTGTTTATATGTTTATTTTTTGAGGAAAAGCTGTTGGATGAACAGTAGTGAGGCATCAGTCTTCTGTGTATACCCAGGGTGAGTAAAGCAGTAGCTGGTAAGAAGCCTTGCAGTCAGACCCTCACAGTCTCATCATTTCATCCCTGAGAGTTGCTGCCTGTCTGTGTCTCCTAACAGAAACAGGAATAGGAAATACTCCATCCCTGAATTGCTGTTGTCTTCTGCCGTCTCATTTTATGCTGCTCAGCTAAGAGCCTTCAGCTCTACAGTTCTGCAGGGATGTTCCTATTGTCTTCAAAGCCTGCCCAAACTGCTTTGCACTTTGTTCAGCTCTTTGGTTGCTCAGAGTTGTTTTTAATCCCTCTAATGTTGAGGTTTTTCAGTCCTCTTTAGAGTATTGACCCATTATTGAGCCAGTTTGAGCTGTAATTGTACAAATACTTTACACTAAATACATTTTTATTTTTCAATCAGGAAGTCTTAATCAAGAAAGATAGAACTAGCTATGTACATTCAGATAAGGCAACATAAAGTTTGAAGTTACAAGTGACTGAAGTGGCTTCCAAAGGGTATTTTGCTTTTCTGAAAGGTATCTTCTGTAATACATTTTTGAGGAGGAAATGAAAGCAAATTAAACAAGATTTTATGGCTTTTCAGCATCTTTGCTGATACCTAAGATTGTTGTTTTATAGAGGGACAGGGTGGAGACTCACATCTTGGTGCATTGGCCTGTGGACCTTGGCTCTGGTGCGAAGATGGCAGCCCTCCAGTGAGCTGAACGCTAAATGTCACCTGAATCCATCATTACCTGATTTAATCATTCACCTTCCTTATATAAGTGAAAGTCTGTGCATCAGCACTTCTTTCAAAGAATATTTTAAGCAAGCAGTGATAGATATCTTCCCTTTCTCCCAATTTCTCTGTGCCTGTTGGCCAGCCAGACTAGCAAGCGAGTATTTTTAATTCTTTCCAACACATCTTTTTATCCTGTATAATGTCATTGTGTAGCTATGGCAGCTAAACAAGATGAGACAATAAAATATAAACATGCTGAAATCTGAGAACCAGAGAGAAGTTTAAAAGTATACTGATTGTTCTGTCTTTTTTACTATCTCTGCTCTCCTTACAACCTTGAAAACTGTAATAAGCATTTAGATGATTTGGGAGTAAGAATGAGTGTCCTGGTTGGTGCATGGCTGTTTTGAACCCATCAGAAATACTGTGAAAGAGATGTGATTTACAAATAGTGCTGGTAGGCTAGGATGTATCGATGCCATTATAATTAGGTCTGGATCTCCTTTAGTTATAAACAACTCTGAAAGCCTCCAGCCCACTTACAAAGCTGTGTCTCATTTGAAACCAGAGACATGAGAAGTCTCAGCTAGCAAATGATTTATGTTAATGTTTGTATAACTTTTTAATTACCTTTTTTTCTGGTGTGAAAATAATTCAGTTTGCAGCTTTATAGACTGAGATATTCTATGTACTTATAAACAAACAATGACAATCCTCCATGCTATCGTAGTAGAATGTATCAAAATTGGCCTAGATAAAATACCAGTAGGGACCAAATGTAGATAGTTCAGTCTTTCTGACTTGAACAGCGCTTAAGTGACTACCAGGTAGCAGGGGATCAGTTCCCTCTGTGCCTTCAAAGCATTGATTCTCTTTTAAGGTGACCTAAATGCCCTTCATTTCTTGTGAATAAGTTGAGTCCAGGGGGATTCAAAGGTAGTTGGGCCCTTACAGATTCAACACCCCCTAATATCAGCCTGATACTGAAAATTATGGTGACTTTTAATGATGCTGGGTACCGATCTACCTAAAGATAGAGGCTGATACAAAACTGTCATGTAGTCAGACTAGCCAGCATCACTTTTACGTTTTTGCTTTAAATCACCATGTTGCTTTCTAAGAATCAAAAAAAAAGGCAAGTTATAAATATGTTTTAGTTCTGTAACACAGTATGCTGATTTCTTCAAAGCAGTTCAACATAGTGACTTCATTAAAATGTACTTCTAAGCTGTTCATGTCCGTCTGTCAAACACAGTGTTTAAAAACTAGCTGCTCCTCCTTAGTTACTTTAACAGAAAAGGCAACATAAGCAAGAGATGAAACATAATCCTTCATATGTGGTCCTGTCAGCTTGAAAAGATACTTGAGACATTTGGGAACCAAATTTTTAAATGTTCTGTAACTCTCAATAATGTTAGATTGCTCTGTACACACTCAATAGTGTGTACACTATTGTTTCTGAAGTCACCTGGGTGAAAAGTTGTGAATACAGTCAACTTTAGGCTTAATCATCTCCAGATGACCTGTAGCAGAATTCATAGTAAGTCTATAATTCATAGAGCTTTCTTACAGTATCAGGTGAATCTGTGTGAGGATTTGTCAGGCAAAACTGGATTCAGTTATTTATGTTCAAATCTGACCTCATTCCAGCCCGACCCTACTTCTGAAACCTTACCAATGAGGGTACTTTTACATGTGAAAATATTTACTCAAACCTTAATTCAGCTAAGTTTTGACTGCAAAACGGGGAGCAGAGTCTGGAAGAACTGAAACTTTAACCTGAGAGAAAATATTTTTACTTTCCTCAGTTCAGCTTCATTAAGACCTATAAACATCAAATAGGTTTTCAAGTCTGGGACTTTTTCTCTATCCTTCTTTTCAGTTAGCCTGTTACTCTTGATTTCCAAGAGCTCCTCATTCTCAGATTCTCAGGAAGTATTCTTTTCCATTCTGGTTGGATTATGTATAAAGGTGTAACCTAACATGGTGAAATTCACTCTCCATGTTAGCTTAGATTCTCCTGTGTCTCTCTTTCTGAGAGTCCTCTTAAGTCCCAGAAGACCTATGGCTGTAATCCTGGCTACTTTCCATTTTCAGAGTTTTGGTGCATAGCTATGCACAGACAAGCAGGTGTGTTCCTTTGGGTCTGTCACCCAGGAAAAGAGAGCATGAAGGGGTACCTGGGATAACCTTCATTGCAGAAAGACTTAAATCCAATAAAGCAGTAGTCTCTATGAAGAATGAGAACGCTTAATTTTTGCAATACAAACTTTTGAAGAAAAGATATTAAGTTACAGAATGTGAAAGAGAAACTTTGGGAGGAAAATGGAACCTTATTGAACTGAAATGCAGCTTCATGAGCAGATTATAGCAGAAAATTATTACATTGAAGGAATGTTGGTTCATTTCTTCCTTCTTTTCTTCTTCTGAACCTACGTTCCCTCACAGTAAAAGTTTCGATACTGATATCTTCAGTATTCCTCTTGCTTTTTTAAGTGACTCATGGCTATTCTTTCCAAACACATTTTCACCCTGCACTTAAGTCTTCCTCTTAGCTTTTACTTGTCCAAAGATTTTCTGAGCATACTTCAATAGCTTGTAGCAATCCTTTTATATCTTTGGCGTTATAATGTCTAATATTGCAGTATGAAAAGGGAAATAAAGCTTCTGCTAGGACTTGATGTCCGCAGCTTCTGGTTTTGTTGCTATTGGTGGAAGAGAGACCCCTGTTCCAGCCTGTCTCTAGAGCCAGCTTCTCACTTTTGGTATCTGGGAGGTTCTGAAGGTGTGACTGTTAATGACAATAACTTCTACCAAGGCAGGAGGCCCAGTGCTTTCAGCGACCTCTTCTTTGCCATGGTTCTTGGTTCACCTTTAGTGTCTCTGTCAATTCTGTGCAAGAAATGGCCAAAATGCTTTTGAGAATCTTGGCTAAATCCACTCAGTTGCCTGACTTGTGAAGCCATCAAGTAAGTCCCTGTACCACAAAAGTTGTTCTTCCTTCACTCCTCATTTGAGTAACATTCAAACCTCATCTGTGAGGCAAAAAGAAATGGTACCTCGGCCCATTTATCCTGAGCTGTGTGTAAAGATCTAAAATTGGAGAGCTGGGTACACAGGATAAGTTTTAGCAGCTCACCTGCTCTCTCAGGATCAAATGGCATCATGTTTTCAGTTTTTCAGCTGCTCTTGGTAAGCACAGTGTTTTAGAAGCATTTTCTCATCTTTCGGCTGAGATAATAAAATTTAACAAATCGGTAGAAGAAGGAACTGATTTTAAATGAACAATCCTCAGTACATGAAGAAAGAAAAGGGGCTTAGGCTGATATAAATCCCATTATATTATTCTAGCACAGGGAAATGTGTTTGGGGAGTGAAGATTTGACATATATTTTTATTTTCAAGCGTCATACTAATTTATATTACTCGGCCCTTTAACTGCCAAACTGTAAAAGTCCATTACGCTACTGAAAGGAATATACAAATTATCCCCTGGCACTTCAGGCAGGAGTTTTACATATATGCTGTTATTCTATCAGCCAGCTAGCTGCACGATTCTATTAAGGAGTAAGTGAGAAAATTATATTGCCTGCAAACTAATTGTACAAAAGACTGAAATAAGTAATCAGAGCCCAGTTCTTTCTGAAAACCAGCCAGGAGACATTATAAACCGCTCAATCGCTCTTGTCAGCCCAGTTTAAAGACCCCGAGCTGCCATGTTGATTTTGTTCACTGCATAACACAACTTCCTCTCCAGCTGTTGACAGGACTGGGCAAACTTAGCTTTTACTCTTCCTAGCTGCTCAGTTTCAGCCTCTAGCATCTTGAAGTAGAGATTCCTTCTGGATCTTTCTCTGAAATAAAATGCAGATCTGAGTATCTTGAATGGAAATTCCCATCTAGAAGTAAATAAGAAATTATGAAAGCTCTAATGACCTAGAATGTGCAGTAAATTCAGGTTTTTAGCAGAAGTAAATCCACTAATACTTGGAGTGCTAGGTAAAATGCATTTTAGTATGATACAGATACCCACTGCATCTACATGTGCACTGGAGACAAAATGTTAATTCCTTGAACCCTTACTTCAGTGTGGCCATGTTCTAAAATGCTGGAACACTTTATGGGGACCAGCTATGGTCACTGGTAAGGTGTGGATCTTTGTTTCTGTTCCTGTAAGTCTGCTGAGTTCGTTGGAGGAATTCTTTGCAGCATCTTCCAAGTTCATTTTACAACACCAAAAATGAATATTGAGTGTCTGCTGTAAAATACAAGTCATTAAAGAGAAGCAGTTTAAATTGAAAGGAGATTCCCCCCTGTAAGCTAAAGTACTGGAATGCAAGTGGCTAGAAAACAGCTCCTTTTAGCATTCTTTAGGTGTCAAGAATTTGCAGGAAAAGTAAGTTACACTGTGCCTGCTGCAGACTGTTGCATAGTTTGCAGAAATGTGAAATGTCATGTTAGGGATTAGAAGTGTCTGCATAATGAAATGAGCAATCTTGCATTAATCGTTCTGGTTCTGAATGCTACTGCTTGGTGTTGGCACCTGCACCTTTGTATGTTGGGACAGGATCTCTTGATACAGTGAGAGTGTTCCACCTGCCCTGGGAGAGAGCTTTGCTTCCTGAAGTTCTCTGTAATAATCTTGATCTTGTATTTGATCAAGATCATTTCTGACCTTGTGCAAAGGTATCTTTGATCATGTGCAGAGCATTTCTGATTCCCTGTTTCTCCTTTTTTTATTTTTTATTTTTTATTTTTTATTTTTAAAGACAGGGGTGGTAATACATTTATTACTGTAGTATAATGAACTTTATTAGACACAATTTGTGAAAGCTTTGAAGGTCTTACTGTGTAGTGGTTGTGCCTTTCTAAGAATGCCTTGTTAGGAGAGGATAATGTGAATAGTTGCCCTTACCATAATTTTCTGCCTGTCCTTCCAAGAGTGTTACTTCCTAACTTTTCTAATGTGTCTTGGAAAGACCTTTCACAGGAACTGTTATGCTGAATTCCCTACCCACCATATCCTTCAGTTTCTTTAATAGCTTTCTCCACAGCAGCTAAGAAAGGGAAAAAGGACTAAACTGCTTTGACTTTTGTCATTAGCATTCAGGCATACCAAGATCTGTTTTAGTCACCAGCATTGCTAACTCACTCATGCAGCAATGTCCAGGGGGAAGAAAGCCTGCAAAGGCTTGAAAAGGTGGTGCCAAATGTGCTGGTTGTGTTGGCAGAGTACACATTTTGCTATGCAGACCTCCTTTATCATAAATACTTAACCAATTTTCAATAGATGTAAATGGTTTAAGTATTACTTCCTGTTGAATTAGCAGTTGCTGAGCATTTGAGTCTTTGTGCAATCCTGCAATCCACTAATGTGATATTTAATGAAGAGACATCAGTCTGGAGAAAGGTAGTCAATATAAATCAGTGTTTACGAAGTGTGATTAACTCTGAAATATTTCATCAATGCTGTGGTCCCAGGCAGACTCTATGCTAATTATTACAACCTGTGCATGTTTCAGGGGACTTTGATGGACCCCGAGTGCAGCAACATGGAGCAGCAAAATTGCGATTATGCTCGGACTGTCTCTGATGACAATTTATGCATTTGGTGTGATGACCTCTTGCCTCCCAAGAGGGCAATAAACAGAATGCATTTTCATTAAGATACTAATGCACTTTATCACAGGAGGAAGGGGTTAGAAAATAAAGAAATACCTTTAAAGCAAGGTGTGACAGACTGATGGGGAAGATACTTTATTTAAAAGTCAGTTTTCCAGTGTAACTTCTGACTGCTGCAAAGTCTGGATGAAGTGTTGGGCAATAGGATGCATGGCTGGGCAGATGAATAAACTGAGCTAAGCTATTTTATGAGAAGTGCAGTGGTACTAGGGCAAAAGAGAACAGATGTTCTCCCATTTGGACTTGGATACCCAAAGATGTGATTTTTGAAAAGTAAACTACTTATATATTTCACTCGTTCATTTGCAAGCTTTTATTTTCTTATTTTTAAGGAGAAATAATATGAATTAAGCAGTAGCAACAAAGAAAAAAAAGAGACTGCTTTGCCCAGGAGGGTTCACATTTAAGGATCTCGCTTGTAGTAGGCCTAAAGAGGGGAGTTGGGAGAAGCAGGGGCAAAGGCAAGCATCTCTTCCAGTTTTTGTTATTCTGACAGCTTGGTAGGGATGATCCTATTCCTGGTGCCTTTCAGTACAAGAACTTGGTTGAAAGTGTAGAGAGAAGAGGAGGTGTCCTGGAGCAGAGATCTGGCCTGGCAGAATGTGCTAGATGTGGTGGTAACAGTTCCAGTGAGCCCTGTGTGATGCTCTGTGCCAGCTGTAGTGGAAGAAGAAGGGTGAAACTCCATCGTACCTGTTACAGTTGATTATGCAGTAGAGTAGTCCTCCTCTTGAATTCTAGGGAAAGACAGACTAAGGAAATTGGCTAAAAAGGAAAATAAAGAGTGCTCAGAGAACAAGCCTGGGCCTGTGGCTTGGTACAGAAAATAAATGACAAAATGTCTTCCTTCTGTCAGCAGGAATAACATACATGAAGGATTTTCCTAGGCACCATGTTTGGAGTGAAACAGACTCACATTAATTGTGGGTTTGTATATATTTCTTTCAGATAGATATTAAGATGTAAAAAAAAAAAGGTGTGAAAAAACTTCATCTTTTAACTCAGCTATTTTTTCTTACTTGAGAGGCGTTTCCTTTCTGTAGCACTGCATACTCTTGATATATCACAAAATGAAATAGAACAGCAATTGTATGAGTACTTTTGTATATCTGTTGTGTTGGTTAGTCAGTGACTCTGAGCACTATTCCCCTGTCTGTTCCATCACAGGTAACATAGAGTACAGCTGCCCAGCAACGAATGAATGTGAAATCACAAAGCGCAGACGCAAGTCCTGCCAAGCCTGCCGCTTCATGAAGTGTCTAAAAGTTGGCATGCTGAAAGAAGGTAAGACTGACCACCTTAATCTGTATCTCTCTGCAAACACTTGCTACAACTGTAGGGCAATCAGGAAAGAAGAGAGACTGGTGAGTGTTCTAATCAGTTATTGCAAAGGCAATTTTCATACATACTTGCTCTTTCTGACATCTGCTTCTCAGCTATTGAATCATGCTTTATCCACATAGAGTTCATCATCTTGTGTAGTACAGCAATGTGTACCTCAGCATTCAATCTCCTTCAATAAGTAACTGATAGAATAACCATCAGAATTCTCAAAGATTTCTTTCCTCCATTCTTTATCCACCATTATTCTGTCCCAGTTCTGGCAGAAAATCAAAACACACACTGTGCCTTCCTTTTTAGTCAGTCTTCATTCCATCAGAACAAATGAAAGGGTTACTTCTAAATTAAACAAGTATAAGTACTGTGTGTGTGTACTGAAGTTACTGCAACTACACTAGAGCAAATTATGGTGTGCAGAAGAGGAGAATCCACCCCTCCCCCCCTTCTTTTCCTAAAAGTGTCTGAGAACCCCTGCCCCTCACTGTAAGTATATATTGAATGTTTAAATTCATCAGTTACATTTTGAAGATACTGAATGCAAGAAAATATACTCAAGAAATGGTGCTGTCTTACCTGGAACCTGCTTCATATATGTTACACAAAGAGGTGATTCCTCAAATCTTGGTTGCCTGCTAGGCACTTACATTGCTGTTATTGTATATCCAAGAATACACTTTTAAGTGCATGTATTACATGCATTATTATTTTAGGTCACTGTCACCACCAAGAAAGATGGCATGACTTCTGAATTAGATAAACATTTGAAATAAAATCAACATAGTGTTCTCTAGGTATTTTATCTGGTGGAGAGTACTTTGTGTTAAGCAACCACTTCAACAACAATTTTGCTTTGTCAGTGCTTGAAAACTTGGCTGTAATAACTGGCTGATTTTTGCGAATGGGTTGGTGGTAATGCAAAACAGGGTAAGTATGCAGCTATCAGGGTAAAAATCCAAGAAACAACATAGACCAGTGGTGAGATGATGGGCAAATTAGGTCTATCATGCACCTACAGACATATTCTTGTTGGATTATACTTACTAAGAATAAACCTTGTTCTGTGCAACTGCTTTGGCAGATGCTATGATCCTGTGAGCCAAATCCTGCTGTCCTTAGTCTTACTTGAGCAGAACTCCTGTCAGATTCGATGGAGATTTTGCCTCAGTAAGAACGGCAGGATTTGACCCTCTCTTGAGTGGGTATGGGAGAGTTCTTACTTGCCAGAATCCTCATATAACTGACCACTAGGAGCAGTTGCTTGAAAGTGAAATTATGGTACTGAGATAAACTGTAAAAAGAAAGGGATGATTTGGTATGGCACCTTTTGAAAGAGTCTGTGCTCCTTAGCATCTTTTTTTAGTAAGTTAAGACCCTGTATCACTAGTTATCTAATATATAAATATATTGAGCAACTTCTTTGAAAATGAAACAGTGCTACCAAGAGCACATGCAGGTGAATTGATTTAAGCCTCTTCCTCTAAATTTTGAGGGCACTATTGTGTATCCATTAACATATAATATATTTGTAAAAATCTAGGCTATGTCCACCTTCTGGGACTGCAAGAGGAAGTTGTGTCCTCTACAAATGAGTAATTATCTCAGCAAATTTGTGTGCAGATTTACTGTTTCTGCATACAGTTTTGTTAACTGAGATAATTTAGTTCGATAGTACAGATGTACATTTTGAGTAATATTTTTTTGTGTGAATGTTCATTGCTCATGAATTCAAATCATTCCCACAAGTTTTCTTTAAAATAATTGCATAAATTTTATTCACTAAAAGTACATACCTTTTTCTAAATGGCAAAATAATGAATGGCTTTGAAAAGACAGTGTTGTTTATGTACCACCTATTATAAAAACTTAAAAGAACCTATAAGGGCATTTTATTTTTTTCCCCTTTAGTGGCCACTTTTTAAATCATACTGATTCACAGTACATTTGTAAGACTGTACTTGCAGTAAAGATTTTTTTTTCTCTTGTTGATAGGTAGTTTTGGAAATGGGTGTTGTTGTTTTAACCTATGGGAAAGTCTAGAGATGACTTTTTGACTTGTACCACATTCTTTATGTACAGAATTAAGAAAGATAATATACTGACTTCTTTCATGTGTAAAGTGATATAAATGTATTGATTAGCACGGACTTAAAATAAGCTGAAATTATTCTTGCTGTATCTCAAGTGTTTCTTTATGTACAGACAAGGATTTCAGTCCCATGCAGCATGTCAGAGATCATGCTGCAGTAAATCTATTCAAATGTAAACCTGTTCAATTCAATTACCAGTTTATAATAAAATTTGCTGCTGCAGCCTCCACGTTTGTCACAGCAGTCTCTACGTGCTGATGGCACAGCATGCCTGGAAATTGACAGCCTAAATCTATTTACAAAAAAAATTTAGTTGCAGACCTGAAATAAAATCAAGTTTAAGCAGCTTTGAGAGGAGCATCACATTCCTTACAAGAGTAGCACATCTGCCAGGGTGCATCTTCTCCAGAAATCTTACCGTGTTTGTGGGGAGTTTTCTTGTAGAAATTTATCCTCAACAGTTTTAAAGTGTAATCCAAAGTGAAACAATTATGAGATATTGTGCTTCCCTTCACATTGGAAAGGACTTTACTACATTGTCATCTTGTGAATTGTCATATGAATTTCATGGTAGTAATCACAGTGTCTGGAAAAAGATTCTGAGTTTTAGCTTGGCTTCTAGGGCAAGTTACAAACACCACTTATAGCAAATGTATACGGTGGCTTGCCTTATGACATCTTGTTGAATCATTTATGTGACAAGATAATGGTGTTTTTCATCAAGCATCCAGTGTTTCTGTGGGAAGACCCAGTGTTAGGGTGGTGAGGCTGTGTTTTGGGGTCAAATCCTGGGAGGGAATGGGATTTCTGGTCACATGGAGTACAAGGGGAGTAGGGATTTTCTGTACACATTCTCATGGATGTTGATGGGGCTTAACCAGCAGCACCTAGATCAAGATTCTTAATAATTTTTAAGATGTGGGCCAGGAGCCAGAGAAGGAATGCTGCAGCAATGCCATGCTGGGCTGAAGTGGGATTGAGGTCCAGGCTGCATCTCCTGTTGAGTGTCATAAGGAAGTTTGTACAGACTGATCTGGAGGAACACATCATTTTGGTTTAGGCCATGGGCTGTTACTTGAAAACATGTCTGGGTCTATGGATGGGTTTTGAGGATGTTATACTTCATACTGTAGCATTCAGCAGAGGCTGATGAGCTTCTAGGCACAGGACAAATATGAGGGTGTTGTGTTTTCATTTACCTTTATAGGTAACAGTCATTAGCAGCAAAGCAGAATACATTGCACTCAGAGAAGAAAATTTACATTTTTCTATATTTAATTTTGTGTCAGTGTTACAAAAAAATCAGGTTTTCAAGTATCCCAATGGAGTCTTCTACCGAAATGCAGTTTCTTTGACTTATATTTTGGTGTCTCAGATTCATGAGAATTGTCTCAGATTCATGGGAACAGATGAAACAACATTAAAGATTCTTGTATGGTGTATGAGAAGCTTTTCAAATGTATCCCTTGAGACTTCTTGAAATAATATTGCAACTGCTTAAAAGGGTGCAGGGAGACATGTACAATAATTTGCCATTTTAAAACTGAACATTTTTAAGACATTCAGTAGTTTTCAGTTCTGTTAGTTTATTATCTGTCTTTTAAGTTTGGCCTTTCAAACTCATTGGAAGCCAGTGATTAGTTTGCTTCAGGTGGTAGAATTAAATCTCTGTTCATGTGCAAGATTGGGTATATTGGCTATTTCCCTTTTTATAAGCTAGTTGTATTGAGAAAAAAGGGTTGATTTTTTTTTTCTTTTCTAAGAAGAAAAAATTGGATGTAAAACTATATAAGATGATATGGGAAATCTTAGGTAGATATTTGACTTTTTTTTTTCCTATTGCTAGGTGATCTGAGTAGACTTCAACATCTAATCTTTAATTAGTACGTATGCCTATTAGTAATATTTGTGGGACTATTTACTAGCATATGTTTGTGGTAGAAGATACTATTCCAAGTTTATTATAGGACAGATCTTGCTCTAAAGAGCTTCCCATGTGAAATGACTCCAACAGAGTAATTATTCCAAAATAAAATTACTTTTTTTTTTTCAGATGCAGCAATTGTATAACTGTTTTTACAAGCAGTTATTCCATATGCTTTAGTTTTCTCCATAGAGGCAAAGCCTTAGCCTCAGTTTTACCTCCCCCTGTATTGTAGAGGAGGTTAAAAACTACAGTTCAGAGGGGAATCTCTTGAGTGGCACTAATGCAGCTTTTAGACCATCTGGAATACTGTATCCTGTTCTAGCTCTCACAGTTCTGTGCAGTACTAGTTTGTATTTCTTCCAGGACTGTTGATACCAAAACATCTCCCATGTACCTCTCACTTCTGGTATTTGGGTGTTTTCAGAACTTTTTGTGGACTATGTGCAGTGGCTGATCGGTATTGCTGGTTGTTTCAGAAAGTCTAGTTCCTAAATGAGTGATACATGGGAAAAAATGGAAATTAATATGAAAAGTAAAGTATATTACAATAAAATGGCATGGGTCACTTCATGTAAGTATATTTGTATTTTCCTTAGGAATGGATGGCCTTTACAAATTATCATCAGTCACTGGGTTCCCAGTTAGAATAGGCAGAGTAACAAAATTCCAGCTTAATTAGTCCTCCTATTACAAATGAGAAGCCAGATCCTCACCAAGTATTAATGGAAGCTCTTAGAGCTGTGTTAGATTGCTGCTCATTTGGCAGGTTTAGCAGTCTGTGCTATGGGGAAATCAGCAATATACCTTTTTGTGTCTGTGAATCTTCATAGTTGCTTGTACATGAGCCATCATTCAGGCTCTAAAAATGAACAGAAACTCCCTGAGCTTTTCATCTGGCAGCGCTGACTTGATGTGTAACCCTTCCCATCACAGCAGAGCAGTTTGCATGTTATACTTGCACTGCTCGATGAGTAGCCTTCAACACTTCTCATTCATTAGTTTGCTTGGGTTTTTTGAGAATTTATACAGACCCTCAGAGAGACCTCACCATCCCTAGGGAAATGGCAAGGCAGTAGTTAGAATCCATTTTGTAAAGAAATCCTGGACTTTTAAGTGTTTTTCTTTAGCTATGATCTAAATAAAAGCAATTACTGACAATTTTAAAAATGCTTGAACATTTTAGATGCTCATGTAATGAACCAGAAGATTATTACACATGAGTTACATTTTTTCTGAACATGCTAAAATTGGGGGTCTCTAAAATACTTTTGCTTCATGCTTTGAGGGATTTCATTAATTCCAATATAAGAATACATTTTTAGAAAGAGGTATGTGTATTTTAAAGCATAAATTACTGAGTTTATTATGGAAAGACTACCCTATGAACATCTTTAGCTTGTGTTAAGCAGCAGATCGGATTAAATTATCATATTGATCCTTTCTGGCTTTGACAGTCTATGAAAAAGAATCCAATACAGCAAGGAGAACAGGCAGCCTGAGTTTGGTCTTATGTAAAGAGATGCGTGATATGCAGAGGAGCAGATTAATGGATTCTCTCTCAAAATAATAAATAAAACTAAGCAATCTTCTTTATGACTAAAATTGTGTTATCACCTATGATTTGAGGGTAGTGAAAAAGCCTGCTTAATAGGATTCCTTCTAACAACATCCCTTTTGAAAAGACCTGTGCATCAGACATTTCCAAGGTAAATTTCTCTTACAAGTCTAATACCATTAGTCCGCCAAGACGAAAGCAGAAATTATTGTGGACGAAGTTTTAGTTTCTGCTGCCTTTAGAAATCAGAACAAAGGAAAGGAGAAAGCATTAATGGTATTCAAAGAAAATATTTCTGCACAGGATGACAGTTAATAGAGCGGCAGTGACCTCAGTGATATTTCTTATGCTCTCTATCGTAATATTACACTTAAGGAGCTTCTCCATTAATGCAGGGTATTAAACAAACCTCCTGTGTTATAACATCAAGAGATAACATAGTGTGTCTTCTGTTGATGGCTCAGCTCTCTTCTGTGTTTCAATGTATTACGAAGGAGTTTGGTTTCTAGTGCAGATATTTTTTTGAACTGTTTCTTTTCCTCTCCTATTCCTTCCTTTCCCCCTTTCACCCCTTCCTTCCCCATTCACCCATCCCCCCCTTTTTTTCCTCCCTTTTATTTCTCCCTTTCCTTCACTTTTATTTCTTCCTTTACCTTTTTTCTTTCCCCCTTTCCCTTTGCACTCCCGTTCTTTCTTTCATTCAGCCTGTGCTTGGATTAATATATACTGGGACCTGTTAAATCTCCTTGGAAACAACAGAAGCTAATCTCTAAGTGCTGTTGGTGTTCATAAGTAGGCTTCTTTGCTCCTAACCAAAATGTGACCTGATAGCCCAGTTCACACATTAGAACTGACAGCCCAATTTGTCTGCCCTAAAATGCAGCTCATGACTATCCACTCTCTGTAAGTGATGAAGAAGGACCAACTATTCAACTTCAGGTTAGTGTTTATAGTCAGCTCAAGCAACTAGCATTTCTTTTCATCCACTAGAAAAACACCCCAGAAAAAGCAAACTGGGGATATGGGTATTCTTCCCAAGTCGCACAAAAGCACCTACAGCTCCTACCAAGTGTTGGCCTCCTGAGAAGTTTTCATGGGGCTTGTGTTGTCGTGTTGTGCCACTCTGGTTTGTGTTCTGTCTCTGAGTAATTTTGGGAATAAAACAGATACCCAGCAGTTTGATGGACTTGGTTTTCAAATAAAATATCTCTCTTTCTAGATAAAATTTTGTTTTACTGTTGTCCATTAATACAAGTGCTCTCCTTGAATAAAAGAGGAGGTATGAAGTGGATGTGGAGAAAGCCATATTGTTTGTAAGTCTGAGTTTGAGAACTACTTACATTTCTTGGCTTTGCACACATCTGTAAATGGGGAGGTTTTTGTGTTAGCATTTGCAAATCTGAGGTTAGAGCTGTTTGCTGGCTCATTCACCAACAGCTTTCTTGAGATTAGCTGTTAGGTTGGGTCTGCTCACACAATCATTGCTGCTGAGAATCCCAGTGACAGCAGTTGTTTGCAGGGTCAGACAAGCAAAGAATACTGTCAACCTAAAGTTACTCAGTACTTTTGTTAATGAGTTTGAAAGATTCTGAATAGGATTAAATTTTACTGTAATTTTCTTAGTGCACATACCTTATATATTACTTGCTCAAAATTGGAAGGAGTGGGTTCTGCAGTTTCATGAGTCTACTTAACTTACTATTAAAATTAATCACTTTGTACTAATATTTTTTCATCATAATATGAGGTGGTTAACGGCACGTCCTCATTTGTCATATTTCTTCTTTTGATCCTAAAATAAGAAAGCAGTATTTTCCTAATTTTCTAGAAAATATTCCATTGTTTGCAAAATATGTTTGTTGGATTTAGCCCCTGTGAACATTTGCTTATGTGCTGGAAGTATAGTGATAGCAATATAAGTGATGAGGATAGGTAGAGACAAGTCTGAAGGATGCAGGACTTTTCCCATCATCTCACAGACAAGTAGTTGCCTTTCATTCTTGGTCTCTGCCACCCATAAACACATGCATCAATGTGGCATTGCCATTTATTGCAGAGTACTTGAATTCTTATACATGGGTCCTGCCCTATATTAAACAGGGCTCATTTTGTGAAGAGTAACATTAATATAACCTGTATTCTTCATTTTTTTTCTGTTTCTGCTGTGCAGGTACTTCTACATCCCCTGCTTAAGTGGAATAGGTGTAGCATCTCTGGTCGAGGTGTATTTAAGGGTAGTGCATATCCTTATCTCTAAAGTGCCACTCTGGAGCCAACCCTTCTATATTTTACTCAGCCCTTGCCTGGACAGAACTCACAGCTCCTCACTAAGACTCTTGCTGTGTAAAATCTTTGTCAAAACAACAGAATGTATGGTAGGATTATTTGGGGTAAAGGGCTGAAATGATGCAGGTGTGAGTAACTAGAACCCATGTGGCAGGTGTACAGGCAGACTTCTGCTGCTTGGGATGGATTGGCACTGAAAAGCTGAGAGGCTGAGGAACTCTCTTGGCCTCTTCACTCAGTCAAAGCAATGAATATGTTGAGAAGCAAAGAAAATTTCCACCTGCAGTTGTTACCTCTGATCTCATATAGTGCTATCCCTCAAATATTTCACACTTCTAAATCTCTGCTGTCTTACAAAAAAAAAGTTAGAATCAGCATGGGTTTTGAAACATTAATGTAATTAAGCCACAATCTTCTCTCTGACCAGTCATTGCCCTTTTATAAGCTGAGGAGTTATTGCAAGTGGTGAGCCTTTGCCACTTCTACTCACTTAGTCACTGGAATATGAAGTTGGAATATTATTTCATTTGGTGTTTGTAATGTGGCTTTTGTGATTGAAAGTCAGCAGCCTGAATTCTGAAATAAATGTGATCATCTGCAATGAATTGTCCCTTTGTCAGATTTTGCCATGCTTACTAGCTGTTCTAATAATAGATCTCATCTAACCAGCTTTTACTTTTTTTTCCTTTTCTTTCTTTTTCATTTTATTTTCTTTGGGTATTTATATGACAGAAAAAGGAAATTGTGAGGGGAGTCTGTTGTGCTCACAGTAGTTGCTTAATATAGCGATTAATCTTTATAAATGAAAAAACATAACTTTATTTTAAGCCTCAATAGGCTTTTATTAGATAAATGATTCTGGAGAAAGTCAAACATAGCTATGTTAAATATATACACTTACTGAATAATATCAATATTTTCCTTTTTGCTCTTTATTGTTCCAGCAAAGTTAATACATATATCTATTTTTCTCTTAAGCATCTGGTTTACGTCTCAGGATCATCAGGTATAAGATGAGAAGTCAATTTGATTTACAGTTTTAGTGTAGGAGATCCAAAATCAACATTCCATACAACTTGCTTGCATGGGGTCTTACTGCAGTCCATGTTAAAACAGTTAATTATTAAAATACTTAATTTAGAAAAATTGAAATACTTTCTAAAATAAAGTCTGCATGATCCTGTCCCTTAATCAGCTTAACTCCAGTCTGTTCCCTTAGTGGCAGAATTGTTGGTGTGCTGTTTATCAGCAAAACTGCTTGACCAGCAAGAGGGAATATTGGTAACTTGCTGCATGCTGAGCACATACAGATCCTAGGAAAAAACAAGTAGTACAAGATCATCATCCTCATCTTTTGTCTCCTTTTATTTTCCTCTTCAGCCAAGCATTAGTCTATACAGTGCTGTTCTTGTCATTTTTAGTCAGCAATGTAAAAATTTCCTCCCCAATGCCCTCTTTCTAATACTCCTCTCAGTTCTGTGGGTGGCTGACTGAAGATGAGCCATGTCTTTTGTTCTGATCTGAATCAGTCAACAGATCAGTCTTATATCATTTGTTCAGCACTTGTACAGCCACATGTTGCTTTTCATGACAGTCTGCCAGATAGTGTTTACAATGGTCTCCAACATCAGAACTTCCTATGCTTTCTCTCATTTTCATATTTTCTGTAGTTCAATCCAAGCTTTAGAAATGGGCACCAGAGATTTCATTGCATGGTCAATCTCAGTGGGTAACACTTGGGAAGAGTATCTTGTTCTAAGTCGCCAGAACTGCTGCATTTCTGGATAGGAAGTGGTGTCAGTTATGGTAAGATTACTGAAGAGATGGCATAAATGCACTGTGGATGCAGACTGAGGGTACCTGCCTGTTACTATTGAAATGTTAAGAGAAGTCTTCCTCTCTACTGATTTTTCAGGTCACAAGCCACTTGCTGGTTTCCCCATCAGACTTTTAATGAAAGCTCTTAAGTTTCTAATTTGAAGACAGAATAGACTGCTAAATGTCAAAATAAAGGAAAATGAACATTTCCCTTAAAAAGTAGCAGTCCATTTTATAATACCAGTTTAAATGTATTCTTGCTCAAAGATGTATTAGAAAGTTTCTGTTTTGAGTTATAACTCAGGTGAAGAATTAGGCTGAGATAATAAGGGACTGAGTAGGCTCTTTCTCAACAGCTCTCAAGAACATCACCCAAAGTACAAGTTTCTGACTGTATTTCAGACAAAAAGAAGTTGGAACACCAGTCTGATGTTCACAGCCACAGTGTTTGCTGGTCTTCCAGCTGCTGGAGAGTGCCACATGGCCATTGCTTGGTCCTGCATGAGATGCAGAGGGATGCAGTAATTGGAGAACAAAGCTGAGTAGCTAAGATGGCATAAGATCCTTCTCTCTTGTCTTTTTATCTCTTCTCATTTTCATGACTTTCTATTCATTTTCCTTTTCCAAACCACGATTGTTATCAGAAGAATGCTGATGAGAAAATGGTTGCTGTGAGCACATATCCTCCAGGCATTTTTTTTTTCTGGCCAGGTGGGAGAGAGAATCATTAATTTCTTGAGGTTCTTGTTAGCTGACTCACTGTTTCATGAGGTCTAGTCAGGCTGAATAAGTATTTCCTTCTGGGCATCCTGGTATTGCTGGAGATATCCATCCTGGCAGGGATGCTTCAGCTCATCTCCAATTATAATACTTGTTATGGAAGTATTCTTAAACACAGCTGATTAATGAAGTTAGGAAAAACATTTGAATACAGAGTGTTAAAGCTTCCAACATTGGTGTTTCTCTCTAGGGAGGTGTGTGCAATGAGAAAGCATTTGGAATGTTAGCAGTCCATCCCATTTTGTTTCCATTTGTTTTCTCTAATTTCCTTTTTTAATGCTGGTTTGCTGAAATAAGTCCTTTTTCCCTCTTCACTGTTCCCTCCCCCTTTATGGAATAGCCCATGACACGTGCCTGTAAAGTGGCTTCTTGGGAATTTGCAAGTCTTTGAGTGTGTTATCTGATTAAAGGGATGTATGTGTCTTTAATTCTCGTCTGCAGTTTCACCTCTGACCCCATCTGTTAAAGTGGAAAGGAGCTGAGAGTCAGCAAAGTCCCAGATTCAACCCAGATAACCTGCAGTGTGCACATTTGAATGCTTTAACTCCTCAGTTGCCCCTGAAAATTACATACTTAATAAAGTGACATGTTTCACTGGAAAATGTGGAGGGTCTGTTATGAGACAGGTGAACTGTTTATTTTGTTGATATGCTTAAGGTAGGATAATTTAGTCCTGGCTTCACCTTTTCTATTAAAGAGGAAAAGATCATATAGAAATGTGGCATAAACGTGTATAAGATCTTGTTGACACGTGTGTATTTTCATTTATGTATTATTTTAATAGACCAATTTGTTGTTTACATAAGTGAAAAGTCAAACCCCCATTTCTGCTTCCTTTTCAAAAAGGAAGCTGAATTACGTGATTGGAAATGATGTTGCATTTTTGGGTGGGATTTTTAAATACCCCTGAATAAGGCAGTAAAAATAATGTCATTGAAAGATTGAAGTAGATGACATGAGGGTCATTTACATTATATTTTGCTAATATTGTGCTTTTTTGCGTAACAGTGTAATTGTGGCATTTTCTGTGCATTACAGATACATATCATAAGTGATAAGAATATCCCACTGTGTTTGGACCTGTAGGTGTTTTGATTTTTCTTTTGGTCATTTTCTTTTCTAGCTTTCAAACACTCTTAAAACTGAAAGGATTTTCTGTATACTAGATCCATCCCTGCTCTCTGAAAGCTAGAGCCAAATTCTTCCCCCACTTACATCTGTTCAACTCTGGTGGTTTCACTTATGCTATGTGGCTGTAACAATGCAGAATTTGTCCTAATCTGCCCTTTCTTTTTCAGTGGAGAATATGCACATGCAAAGTGTACGTGAACACAGCAAGTTGAAATGCAAATAGAAAAAATGTATGTATTTTGTGTGTGTGTGTATGTACACACACATAGATAAACAGCACACAGATAAGTTTGATAATATATCTACTGTACATAATATTGTAAATGGTATCTTGCTGTGCTGGAATCCAGGCAATATGAGTTCAGTACTAAAGTGTTCAAGTTGCACCTGAGCTAGCTGGAGCCTGCCAGCCTCTGCAAGCCCACTGAGAGCATCTGTCTCGCCACCACCTTGCTCATGCTGTGTCCTCTGCAGGCTCTCCGATTCTTCTGACTATGAGCATAAATCATCCACCTGTCAGGAGCTCGAGCTGCCTGGATTATGCAATGCCTGCCTTCATTTGGAGATGGTGTGAGCAGAAGATTGCGGCAAATGGTTTGCATTCATTTTAATGCTGCTCCCGCATCTCTTCAGCTTTAATGAGGGTTCAGGGTGGTGACGGCTCCCTGAGACAATGAAAGTCCTAGAGACCCAAGCTTTCTTTGTACATTTGTATGGCCTAGTTTAGATTTTTCTTTTTTTTTTGGCTTTTTTCCTCCTCCCTTCCCCCCCACCCCCAATAAATGAATGGCCTGAAAATTGAGGCAGAGAAGTGGTACTGCACAAAGCCAGCTGTCCACAGCTCTGCTTTTTGGCCTTGTAATACTTCCCTCCAGCTGAGCAATGAAGAATTTAAAAATCAGTCATGTTTATTGTTGATTGTCCATTTGTGCTGTCTAAAGCTGCATAGTGCCTAGTTGGCTTCACTTTAAAAAAATTGTAAAAATTCTACCTTTGCATTTTATTCAGCTACAGGTGTATTGAGTTACATGATCAAGGGTGGCATACCATGTTGTATATTCCAAATTTAAGATACAGATCCTCTATATTAAGGTCTCCTTGCTTTAACAAAAAAAAAAATGGCTTTCAGTAAAATTGTCTTATTTCAGCTTGGTAGACCTGAATTAATCAAATTCCTTATTCACTCATAATTTTCATCATGAATTATAAGCAGAATAAATATTAGTATTTATTCATCTGTGTAAGTAGAAGGAAAAAAACGGAGGCTGGGAGACAAAAGCAGAGAAGTCCTTTCAAAGACAAATGTTGAAGATGGCAAAGGGATAATTTGTGGAAGCTCTGCCTGTGTCTCCATTCTGCTGCCTTGGTCTGAAAGCCAGGGAATTTCATGCAACCTGGTCATACTTAACTAGGACCACACAGGGCAAGGGAGGTTTTTTAATAGGCTGTTTGGGGAAGAGTGGAGACCCTAGCATGTGTAGACTTTGAGATCTTTACTGAGAGCCTTATTTGCTTTTGGTTGCAAGCTACCCTTCCATGCCATTCCCTCCCCCGTCCAGTTTTAATTTGATGGAAAGCCAGCAGTACTGCAGTTCTATGCAAAGCCTCCAGTGAACTCCAGAAAGATTATTATTTCTCACTTTGTCTTTACAGATAACTTTAAAATGTTATGCGTCAGAACGCAGGATGATCTGAAGACACAAATGCAACACAACACTGACAAAATCAGATGAAAAATCTCAGTCTTTTAGCTATGAAGAAATTAGATTTATCATCAGAAAAGCATTCTCTTTTCATTTTCTGAAAGGTGCTTTTTGACAGACCCTTTGCAGTGGACGTCATGCTCACAAAACATGCTGTCACAGGGCTATTTGAATATAGTGACAGGCTCATTATCATGTTGAAGACAACTGACAACACTGCAGACTAGAAATGGACAGGCTTGCCAATCAGCTGTTGAAAGGATTGCCGTTGAAATAGAGGTTTTTTTTGTTCTGAGAACAGTAGTACAAATTGACTACATTAATTCTTTTTATTATGGTTGCATACACTGTAGTTAAGGGTCCGTCACTGTTTCCATTATAAACCCCTGTTTTCAAGGGTTTATTAGTAGACCATAAAAATGGTTCCTGTTGAAATTTTGCATTAAAAATATATATTACCCTAACAGAACAAAATTTCTGTGGTAACTGTGTGGAGGAGGGAGGGCAGAGAAAGAGGGATTGACTGATTTTTAGCTGAAAATGCATAAAGCTGAATGCATTATTATTTTTATAGAATCTTAGATGTCCAAGAGTTTTATAGACAGGTTTGTGCCTCGGGAGGTTACAATTTCAGGATGTGGTGCTGCCGGCATTTATTATGGGGTGGGATTTTCCTGGTAGTTTCACTGGAATCAGTAGAGCACCAAACCTTACCTGCTGTAGTAGGTGTTCGCAGATTCAGGTTGAGTAGTCAAACTACTGAAAGTGTTTTGCCTTTTCTTGGACCTCAAAAATAGTCAGGTTGGGGTTTTTTGATTTGTTTTAATATTAATCAGGGATGTTAAATGATTACTTGAGGTTCAGGGAGTTCTGCATATGTAATGACAATCCAAGCAAAAATTATTCCACCAATATACTCCAGTTATGTGAAGTGGAAAGATTGGTAGAATTTATGTGCTTTAATCCAAAGTGGTGGTCCTGGGATATCTTTCAATAGTGGCATTTCCCAGGTGTTGGAGTTCATGCCACTGTAGTTTCTAGAGTGCCCTTAAAATTTCTGTAGCCATCTACAGCATCATACTTCTGTGCAAATGCAGGAGTGTCTGTTTTGACAGGTCTGAACAGCTCACAAGGTATCTTCTGTTTAGCTCTGGAAGCAAGGATGTTCCTCTGAGTCCCTTGAGGGCCTGATCTGGCAGGCATTCTCAGAGCACCCCATCACACCTCAGCACACGGACGCCACACGCGGTGTCCGCAGTCGCCTTCTCCTGCGCCATCCTGGTGATCCCGCTGCTGTGCCTCAGCAGCAGCCAGCTTCTGGAAAGGGTGATGTTTCTGCAGTTCTGATGGTTGCTTTAGTTTTTCCACACCCTCACTATAACAGTTAGAGAGTGCTATTTCTCAGGAGCTGGAATACGTTTTCATTCCTTATACAGAGGAGAGTGTTAGGTCTATGTAAGGACTCTAAACCGTAAGGAACTGAGGTTTTATTTTTTAAGAGAAGCAATCCAAATTTGCAGGAGAAAAGGCACATTGACCTGCTTTCCTGCAGAAATGGAATAGGAGGCCAAGAGTCCTGAAAGGAGCAGAGCATTTCCAGGAAGCCTGGTGGAAGCACAGGTCTGAAAGTTAATCATAAATTGTACATGTAAACTAGGTGTAGGTGGCAGCAGTATGTGTGTGTTGGCTCATTTATATTCTGCCCTGAGAACCTGCCTTCCTCCATGCTTTGTAACAGGAAGCCTGTATCTCTTCAGGTTCCAGCTCCATTTGATGGGTCAAGTGGAGGAAGCTAGGCACTGTGGTACATAGGGGGTACAGATCTTTTTGTGGGAGGTGGTTAAGTATAAAGTGAGATATTGAAGTAGAAAAAGTCTACATGTAGACCACTCAATTATTAAATTAATTTATCACCCAAAATGAATCTTAAGTATATTCACTAAATATTTGGTGTGAGGGTGATCCAGAAAGAAGACAGAGTTTTGCTTAGAGTATTTTGCTGGAAGCTTACAAGAAAAAATAATTTTGCTTTGTAGTTCCATGGCTTCAAACATTTGCAGCCTTAATTGATGCTCATTTGATTACTTGATTTCAAAGCACAATCAATTACCTTAATGCATATCACTGTTCTCACAACTACGGTGATTGCAAAATTGTGAATGTAAAAATGGAAGTCACTTCTGAAAATTGTCTGCAATTCTATTTGCAAAGTCAGAACTCTGACTCTCATGAATTACAACAGCACAGAGCAAAGGTGTATATTGTCATATTGCCTGAGCTATTATAATGTATCAGGTCAATTGTGTGCATACTTAAAATGTTTAAAATATTTATGCTTCTCTGTTGAAGTCAGTCATCTGTTTCTAGGAGGTGACTTCGTAAGGATATAATAACTAATGCAGGACGTTGAACCTAAAAAGTAGTGTTTAGTTGCAAATTACTAAGGAAGAATTCGTCTTTTCATGAAATTATGGCTCTATGGAAGTCAGTGACAAAGTTGCTTTTGATCTGGGGGCAGATGGGTTTTCATGGAGTGAGTAATTCTAGTGATTAAATCAGACGATTGGAATCAAGACTTAATTTCTATTCCAGAACAAGACACCTCTACTTAGTGTGCCTCCAGCAAAAATATAATAGATACAATAATATGGAGTTCACCTGCATGTTGTGAGGCTTATTGAATTAATATTTTTGGAACACTTCAAGATTCTTTGATAGAAAGTGCTATATGGCTGTATACTATTACAATAAAGTCCTGAAAAGCAAATCAGTGTGGAGTTAGTCTTACCTCATCCAGTTATAACTGACTACTGGAGCTGCCTGCCTTGTTAGAGAGAAGAAAGAAAAGAAAACTAGTAGCAGTAAGTATTATAAAGAAACCAAAGTTATTTTGAAATCCTTGGGCTTAATATTTCAATTAACTTTTGGGTTTTGTGGTTATAGAATCTTTTTTAACACTTTGCCAGCTAGATTCCTGATTGAACCCAAGCATAACATAGTAACTTTTTGTGATTTGCGAGAGTAAATGTATATTTCCTTCTTCTGCTGTAAATTGCTTCAGAGAGCATACATCCTATACCTCACCTACCAGACATGTAAATAGCATTATCCTTGAATCATTGGTTCCAGTGATTCCATGTATGAACAAACTGTTGATTCATTGATGCGGGGGTTTTTGTTGGCTAAGAATTTTTATATTTGCTCTTGAAAAGAAAATAAATATTCTTACCATTAAAAGCTGCATTGATTTGAAATGAACTGTACATAAGGGTGGACTAATTACCTAATTTTTCTTCTCATCAATCAGACTCTCATTATCTTAAACATCCCTCTGAAAAGTTAGCAGAAGACCTGCTCAGCAGTCTTTAAAGAGAGCATTACAAACAGCACTGCACTGAAAAAAGCCCACCACAATTGTAAGTGTATTGAAGGGACATTGGTTGAATAAAACTATTCCTATCATGCAAACAAAGCAGCTTATCAAGTGTGTAACTTCATTTTGCCTATCACCAAGTGCAGGAAGAAAACTCTGAAATCTAGGCTGTGAAGCCTGGAGGATATTGATGTTTTAGCAAAACAACACAGGCATGGAATATTCTTTTTCCCCAGGACTGACCTAGTAAATTGTGCAAGCACCAGGAGAAATTTTGCCACCTGTCCTTTATAATCAAGGCCTGTCCCTTACTTAGTCTCATTTCAGTGATATAATTAAATGACACCATTTTCCCATTTATGTTGCTTGAACACGCTGCCAGAATCCTATAGTCTTATCCAGGTACCCAGAAATATGACTTAATTTCTTTCATCTAAAGCCAAAAGAATAATCATTTGAACATGGTCCCTTGTCCTAATAGCTAACCCAGCATGGTATATTAGAATACTATTGTTGCAGCATTCATTGCAAAAATCAATAATCCACTAGATGGAGCAGAATAGAAGTGTAAAAACTGAGTTAAGGCTGGTATTTTAAAAAACAGAATTGAGTATCAAAGGGCCAGAACTAGGACAAAACAGCAGAAAAACACAACAGTAGTATTTTTGCAGTGTGTAGTTCTAGTAAATCAACCAGCTTTACAGTCATTCATGGATTAATGTTGCAGTTCTCCTTTGTGGTTCTCTGTTTTTCTATAAGGGATAAAATGAGGATTAATCTCTGCTCTAGAAAAGGTGATGATGAGAAAAGTTGGGGGAACAAAGATGTTTCTAGGAAAGAGAAATTATTTTTTTCCTTTCCTAAGGCAGAACCAATTTTTTCATTGGAGAAACAATAAGAAGACAATCATAGAAAGGAATCATAAGATTTATTTTCCTGAAGTTGTGACTCATTATTTTCTGGAAAAACAGAGTTAATTAGGATATTTTGAGTGTGGATTTGGGGTATTAAATCACAACCTTTTTTAATATAAATAAACATTACATAATACCCCCTTCAAAGATCTGTAGGAACATGATGAGAATTATACTAGCAAGTAGATTGATGAAGATGGCAGGCAAGGTTGGAGTTGCAGGGTTCATCCAGTTTCTATTGCAGGTGTACATTAGGCGTGACTTATAGCCTGCTTATTCTGTCCTGGGCCTCCTGTGAAAAGTGGTGGCCAATTATGCCAATATGAAGTGGTTGTTTGATGAAAATACATATGGGTAGGATGGGTCTTAGTGCTGAAGTTATATATTTTACAAACAAAAGGAAAGATACAGCCAGTATTTCAGGGAAACAGCTATCAAATTTGGCTTGTGGAATCTGTATACAGGCTTCGTTGTGGCCTAAGCAAGGCTTTGAACCCAGGTCTCTGGAGATGAAAGCCCCAGGCATTAACCATTTGAAATGTCTCACCCTTAGCTTTGTGTTTAATAAAATGCTTTAGATAGGTGCAGGTGAGCTTTATTTGCTTCATACTGATTGCTTTGCCTTCTGCAAATGAAGATTTGTAGAACTTTGATAAAGTAAGTTGTCTATTTCTATATTCCTGAATGTTTCTGTGTATCTGAAGCTGCATTCTTCAAATTTCAACAGATAAGCTTCCTATAGAATAAATGTGGATATGATACTTCATTTTTTCTGTTGGTGTTTGGTGGTTGTTTTTTTTTTTTTTTTTTTTTTTTTTTTTTTTTTTTTTTTTTTTTTTTTTTTTTTTTTTTTTGTCTAAACAGGGAGTTGTAACAATTAAAATCTTCCGATTCTCATCTCTAACTACCCCCATTGTTTTGGTGTATTGTGGCAGTGCAATCTGAAGTTTTCTCTTTCTTTAGAAAGGACTTTTACCTAAAATTCTAATTCAAATTATGTGAAGTATTCATGTTACTTCCCATCCTGTGCTACTGCACAACTTCACTATGAGCTATCTGCTGGATTTCTCCCCATGCTTATTCTCTTTTTTCAATATATTCTTGATTTCTATAATGCTTTAGGATTTTCTGTTGCTTCAAAAATAGCAGGTATTAACATTTGTAGTTATGCATACATTTTGGGAAAAGAATAGCCTTGAATTTCTTGCATTACAGGATATCTTTTCTCTCTCCTCTTCCTTTTCCTCTTACAACACAAGTTAGTGTTTTGTCCATCAACAGATGATTTATTTTTCCTTTATTTCTGCCAAGCATCTACATGCATTTACTTTAAATCAGTACAATATGTATAGAATTAATACTAGTTTTAGTTACAATGGCTGATAATCATTAGTTTCTCTTGCAACTGTAAGGCTGTTCTGCTTCAGTTTGTTTGAACCAATGCATCATCATGAGTCCATGGATTACAGGCCTCAAAGGTCTCTGCTGACTACAGTCTTGAGTTAATGCTTCTGTCTTTCTTGTTCTCAGTGTTGGCCAGACACCGAGAACCTTCTGAGGTCATGTTGGGACAGGATCTCCAAATGAGCCAGGAACTGTGCAGGAGAGTTGTCCAAGTGATTTTTTTTTTTTTTTAAAGTGTCATCTTGGTGCACACTGGTTGGCACACAGTCTATAAGTAATCTATCTCAATTCAACTACCATTTTACCTTATTCTTCCTTTTACAAATATTAGTGCATGAGCCTGAACTCTTTCTTCTCTTTTAAGTATTCCTTCTTCCCTTTTCTCTTTTCCCAAGGATGTCTGTGCCAAAACACTATTGTTCAGAATGTCCATGGTCTGCTCTCATGTTACTGCAGTACAGAAAGTGTCCATGCTCAGCGTATCTGAAGAGAAGTAATTCCAGTCTTGGTTTTATACTTCCTCTGTCCATCAGTTTTGAAGGATACAGAGGGCTGAGACCCACAAATGGAAAGCCCTGCTGGGTGTCAGTGGGGACACGTTGACGATAGTAATGAAGGTCATGGACTGTAGCGGGCTTGGGCCCTAAATAAACCACTGGTTTTGCGAAGGGTGTGGACAGGGCATAAAGCCCTCTCATCCCTCTTTTTCCTGTGTTGGGCACAAAGAAAAGATTTTGTCTGTATTGAGAGAAGAGAAAGAGGGATTTCTTTGTCTAAAGAACAACAAGGCAATAAACAGTCAGTCACTTATATGCTATTAGTGTGAATTGTTTACTGCTGAACCGTGGTGTCTTACCCATTGTCTGGTGTGTGATAAAGTAGGTTGCAGATGGGTTTGTCATATCCAGGCTTGGGAAGGGGCAGGTGAATCCCAGTGAAATTAAGCTGTGTCTTCTCCTGCAGGACAAAGTTGCAAATTGAGTCATAACCGATGATGTAGCATGGGTTCAGCTCTTCGCAAGTGGGTGTTTGGTACAATATGTGAAGGACTGAAACTTGAGCACATAGTTCTACATTAGTAGGAGCAGCAAGGTATTTGCTGCAGTACAGAAAAGACAGACTGGTGTCCTTTGTGTACAAGTGCTCACAAAACAACTTCTGTTGAAGTTAGCCAGATAGGAAGGGGAAGTGGGATCATTCTCCTTGCACAGAGCATCATGAATGAACAAAGCAGTGACAGCCAATTAAAAAAAACCCTGTGTGTTAAGCAGTTTTGATTTGTAGGAATACAGACTGTGAACTTGTTCAGGATGTTTCCATGCAACTAATTGAAGAAATATTTCCAAGACATTTCTGTTCAGTTCTCAGGAGAGGTGTTTTTTTTTTTCAAGAGTTCAAAATTTTGTGAAAGCACAGTCTTAGCCAGCAGTTACAAAAACCAGTAAGACCTAATCAGAACAATATTAAAAAGATGAAAATAAAAAACTTGAAAAGATGGTGAAAGTTCTGAGGGGATTGTCCTAATGAAATGGAAACTGTCCTGTTTGGAAAGGTTTTTTGTAAAACTTTGCCATCACACAGTGAGTCCTGTAGTGCTGTTCTGTGGGTTTTATGTGTGTGGTTGCATGAGGTTTATTAGCTCTGCAATGCTTGAAAGTCCTGCTCAGGATTACCTTGTTAGAAGAGAGAAGTTAGTTTTAAATTGCAAAATTTAAGAAATAAGTCTTAAAGAGAAGCCAGCTTGCTCTCAAAGGGATAGTCTATGGTAAAAGAGAAGTGTTCAAAGGAAGCATTT
This sequence comes from Peucedramus taeniatus, assembly GCA_013400575.1. Taxonomy (NCBI): domain Eukaryota; kingdom Metazoa; phylum Chordata; class Aves; order Passeriformes; family Fringillidae; genus Peucedramus; species Peucedramus taeniatus. Next base: position 25,510 of record WBNO01003476.1, on the reverse strand, counting down.
CCAGGTAAATATTTGTTGGCATATTGATAGTTATGTGCAAGCAACGAAAGAGGAATTAAGCCCCAAATATAGGTGGCACATAAGCTACCCTGTGCAACGATTGAGGGTCCTGTGATTAGAAGACTATTTTGCAGAAGTAAGTTTCTGTGAGTGTGTCTAAAAATGTTAAATTTTTTGTAAGCATGAGTACTTTACCTATTCTATTGTCAGTGAATACTGGTAAAGAAAACCCTGAAGTTTGATTTCAGTGATGTTTAATTTTAGTCTCACATTAAAAATAAACTCAGTTTTACTGTACTACAGTGTTGTATGACCTATATGGCCTAAATAGCATGAAAACAGCAGTAGGTCATCTGTTTTTTCAATTATTGTTCTAATACCCTGACTTGTCCATCAAATGTTAATGGCTGTTGTCTCATGTACAACAACAGCTGTATGCTTCAGTTATTTTGTGATTCAATACAATATGTCCATTAATTTTTGCATCATGTTTTAACAATATGAATTTTAGTATTAAAATCACAATAGTAAACTATCAATGTCATTAGCCAGCAGTATTGATTTACTATGGAAATTTAATTATAAATTAGGCCTGATCCATAATCCATTGAACACTTCCTAAAATCTTGAGACTTCTGTGACTACACCTGGTAAATGAGAGAAATTTTCCCACATTTTTCTTTTGATTAATTTAAATTGCTGTGCGATTTTGCTCAAATACGGGTAGTGGCACTTTCACACAAGGCTGTCTTTGGGTTTTTGTTTTTCTTTTTGTTGAGTTTAATGTCTGGAAGCATAGATTACCCCAGGAATATAAGAACTGGAAGTGAAATAGATGTTTGTCTGTTCATTCCACAGCTGGAAGGAATGAGCAGTAAGCTAGTAGTACACTAGACAAAATCAGTGACCAGTACAGATGCTTCAGGAGGAATAGAAAATATTAGTAACAGAACTCAGCACTGAAATAGCATTGATGGCATTTTTAAAAAGTAAGAACAAAACTCCTATATTCTAATTGGATGTTATCTCCATGAATTCAATTTCCGCCTTTTACTCATCCACGTAATTTTGGATAGTAAGGCTTCACCATGCCCAGTAGAAGTTAAGGAACTGACTTATCCTCTCCTGAAGTATGTCTGCAGTGATGCACAAGGTGCTGATGGTGCCACTGCTCATGGAAAGGATTGTTAGACTGCACAGAATGGGCAGCATTCTCTTGGGACTCAGATGGTTTGCCCCAGCAGTGCTTTGTAGACTGCTGCTGAAAACAATTTCACTCCCAGACCACTGGACTTCTTACAGTCTAATTTTGGCCATATATGAGGGTTACTTAAATGCAGAGATAACATTAATCTTTCAGTAGCAACAAGTGCTGGCTGGGGTTAAGACCAGGAGCTTAGCATTCCTGCAATCAAAATGTTGTTGCTGGACATGAGTAATACAGTATGTGATCATTACTGAACATTGAATCTAACCTGGACTGGGTTCAGCTCTGCTACGTGATACCATGTTGCCTCACATGGCACTGTTCTGCCTCTTTGGTCCTTGAAGATATGGGACAGCAATTAGCAAGTACCTCATTTAATTGGCAGGAGTTCATAGAGTATCAGCCCCCGTGCCCTCATGATGCTTGCGTAAATAAGTGTTTCTATTTCTGTAGACAGTAGGCATTTGGATTTTTTTTTTTAAACAATATAACTGCCTGGGCTTAGTGTTACAAATCATGAAACATTTTGTTTATGCATTATAAATAGTGATATCTATTTATAAATCAAAGGCACTGTGTTCTTGCTGTATTCCTAGGAGGCCTTTGGTTGTGTTAGCATTACCCACACACGTGCTTCCATTTTGTTGCCCAGGAAGCTAAATAGAAATATATGACTCTTAGCTGGCCTCATTAATGAAACAATAGATTCAGGTTGGGTGCAGAACCTGAATGAGCCACTGAAAAACATAATAAGCAGCGAGGGGAAAAAAAGAAACCACAACAAACGGAACATATTTTAAATTATTAAAAAGTGTTATTCATGGGAAGCAATGCAGGGTTTTATATAGGGAGGTAGAAGGAAAACCCTGAGGTGGTAGAGGATTCCTAAAGGGTGGAGAACAGTTTATCTTTATACCACATAGTCATATGGGGACAATTTATTCTCATCTTGGAGGAACAGGAAATATTTTAAAGTTAATAATGTTTCTGCCACCTTTCTCTCCCCTCCTATCATGCTTACAGTCAAAGGTGAAAGCCTACCCTGCGTCCCCTGTGACTGGTACAGAATCTACATCAGAAGTAAAGAGATGAGGGAAAGAAGAAATGTGGAATGAGATCAGCTCTGTGGTTTGTGACTGCCTGTAAAACTAGAACAGCTTTTACAAAAACTGGAGCTGAGTAGAACACATAAAAAGGCAGTAATCACCTCTAAACAAGGGCCAGTTGGCAATCCCGTGCTGTGGTTATCACTGTTCTAATAGTCGTGTTACTAACAGGACAGAAACATTTGTTGCTGCTTCTTTCGAGCCCCGTGGATGGGATTTATCACTGTGTGACAATCCCTGGACCACTGATCTTGCAGTTTGAAAGAAAATCCAGATTCCAGTGCAAAGAAGTTGGTGGAGTGACTGGTACTGGTGGATGTTTTGCTGTGCTCCCCCCTCGTCGAAGCCTGGGAAACATCTCTTCAGCTCAGCTGGTACCTTGCTCCTCTGGGTAGTGTATTAGCCCTAATGCTGAATTTGGAGCAAGTACTTCCCTATTGTAGTTAATAGCAAGAAAAAAGTTGTAGTAATGTATCACTGCTCTGGCTTTCTTGTGTTATGGCCCTGTTTGTAAGCCCAGTGTTTCGGAGGGGTTTTCTGCACAGCCTCTCCCTGCTGGCATGGTGAAGCCAGTGCATGCTCAGCGAGGGCCTGTGCAATTCCCAGCACAGCTGTGGGGATAAGCTACTGCAGGCACCTCGGATACACTCCTGCAACAGCAGAGCTGCTGACCCAGGGCCCTGCAGTGCTCTTGGTGCTCTGGTTAGGGTAAAGTGCTGTTTGCTGCCCGTGTGAATATATACATGCCCACTTCCCCCTCCCTGTGTCAGACGCCACAGAGACCCTGCCTTTAATAGGCAAGGTTTAGAAGGATAGAGGTGGCACATGGGCCCAGTCTTCCTTTTTCTAAATCAGTAACAATGGGGTGTTGACAGGCCTTGAAGCCTAGACAGGCTTCGGGGGTCATCACGATAAGGAAGGATTAGTGTATATAATTTGCCAAATATGGCGCCAGCCACCAGCTGGGTTTTTCTGCACATGGCAGATTATCTACAGGAGCTTCGTGGCTTTCACCGTAGCTGCTGGCTGTGTTTATTAGCAAATGTATTGCTGTTTCCAGTTTAAGAACTATATGCTAAGCAGGGAATGCCTGCAAATGAGATAAAAGAAGCTGTGGTTTAAATTTTGACTCAGGACAAAAAAATAGTGTGTGCTGTAGAGTCTTTAAGTATAAATACTTCTCAGTGTACCCTATCTGGTTTTCCCCTAAGATTTTCACTTGAGAGATTTTGTATGCATCTTCATTCTTTGTAAATAAAGCTGTTTCTAACTTAATTCCCTGGAGGATATAGTTATCCTGCCCAAAGATCAATGGTCAACAGAAAATATAAAGAGGCCCTAGATCAGATCTTTGACTGCTTTGTGGTAGATAGCTAAACTGCCCACCTTAAAACGTTAAGAGAACCATAAATGCTGTAAATTCTTGGCTGTGGTGAAGAAGAACTTGTTAACCCCGGAGTTACTGGAAATAAGATATGATTAAATTCTAACAGCATTGCTATATTGTAAACTGTATTTATTCCTTAAAAGAAAAGCAACAACAGACAGATTTAGTCAATGCTTGCAAGTATTCTCCAAATTAGATTTTCACTGACTGTGTTAATTTGCAGTTTTGGGTAGAGTTCATACTTTTAATCTTCCAGACGATACTATGCCAATTTATGGTCATTTTTCCAAATGTGTGAGAATTAATACACATGCAATGACTTTTTTTATTTTTGTTTACTTGAAGATTTTATTTATTAGTATGGCAGTTTCTTTAAAGTAGGATGCTGCAGTCCCTTTGTGCTTCCTTACGCAGTACCTGGATAAGCTCACCCATAAAACAAAAGACGCAGTGTAAATAAAATTTTGCAAGTCATTCAAGGATGCAACAAAAGACATAATTGACTTTTTGGACCATTTTTAGAACAAACTCTCTCAAGGCCTTTTTCCCTTCACAGCAACACTTCCCACTGCACTAGATCTGACAAGACTGTATGCATTACTTTATTTTGATACTGACATTTAAACAATAAAATAAAGCCATTTAAAACAAATAGTGGTGCTTCAAGTGTCTGAGCTGTCAAGATATCAAATTATATAACTTGGAAAAATCAGAATTCATTGTTAATGGTATGCACTTAACACAAAGGGTCGCTAGAGTACTAACCAGATATATATTCAGCTACCATGTTGGAACTAACAGGCTGTATGCCTTTAGATAGAATTGACTATATTCACTTAAATGGACTTGACTCCAGTACAATCACTGTATTCAAATGTCAAAAAAAAGAGAAAGAGGATGTCACGTAGGGTCACAAATTATGTTGGATTTTGACAGATTGTAGCCTTGCTTTACAAGAGCAGTAACATCTCATTTGTCACCGTTTGATCTGTAAGTGCGGGAATGAGAGCGGAAGGCCCTCCATCTCCACCGCAATTTAATCGCTCTGAGGCCGACAGTGGCAGCTAAAGCCACCTGCCCATGCACTGTACTGCTGATCTGTTTTAATTTAATCGTCCGTCAGCTGGGATGAAAGCATAAATCGTCTCCCTTTGATCTGCAAACGGTGTGGTTCTTTTGTAGAGCATGGTGCAGAATCAGGGAGACAGTTTTCACATTTAGTGCAACATAGACAACACGGCCTTAAAAGCTCGTAATTGATATTTCACTGTAGTAGTAAGCAAGAAGTAGTTCTTTTTGTAAATTTATACAAAACACAAACAGCAGGTTTGTGGTATTTTTAGAAAAGAAGATTATAGAGGAGGTTATTGGTTTAATAGTGTGTTAATTATTCAAGTTTGAAAAGCCAGCTTCTACTCTTAAATAACTTAAACATCTTTAAAACTCGCAAGACCCTTAAGTCACCTAGTTTACAAAATGTGGGATAGGAAAAATTATTTGGTGATAACACGGTAATTTTGTGAATTGTCAGCTGTATACCGGGCATGTTATTCAGCTATGTTATTGTATGTAAATGGATAAGGGAAGATCTTTAAATAACAAACAAAAAAAATCTGCCTTCTCCAGTGGAAAACCTTGCCTTTTGCTGGAATTGGTGAAAGTTTTGTTGAAGGCCAAAATGTTATGTGCCCATCAAATATATTTGGTAGGCCAAACCTTGTTTTGGGATACACTCTTTCATGGAAAGAACCAGCATGAACACAACTGACAGTAAAATGGTAATATTTGGACAAAACTTTTCTCTTTGTTTTGCAGAGTAGTTATTGAGGGGAAAAAAGGATTTGTACATTTTTCTCCTCCCTCTCAGCCCCTTCTCCCAGCCCTTTACAGCTTCCTTTTTCAGGCTTGTGCCTTTCTTAGTTTTCACACTTGGCCTCTCACATGAGGTGCAGTATTCAAGATTTTGATGATGTACATTTGTACAGCCCCTCCCTGAGCTCCTTGTCAATCCAAGGAGGTCCTTCCATTTGAAGACTGGAGGTCTTTAAATCTGAAGCAGGACAGAGTAGAAGGCTCACCACTCAACTGTGAGAACTTTGACTGACCTCTTAAGCTTTGAAATGCACCAGCTTTTCTCCCTGTCTTCTGAAAGCCTCAGGGACTGTACTCCCAGGTAAAATTCCTATTTGCCAAAATGAAAATCAAAACCTCAAACCCTATCCAAAATTCATACGAGACTGAAGAATTGCTTATCTTTGCAGTGACATCTTTCTGATTGGGATTGAAGGTGTGAACTGCCCAGTGAGGTCTAGGAATATATTTCTATTAGTGCTGAGACTATACTATGATTTCCCTTTTGGGAGAAGGGTTTTTTTTTGTGGTCACATGTCAAAACTGGGAAGTTCCTTTCCTAATAAAAAACACAGTGTGTTTTCTTGACCTCTCAGAGAGCAGAGAAAACAAACCAAAGTTTGTAAGAATCCCTCCTCTTTGAGTGACTAAACACATTTTATTTAACAATTTTGCCAACGTTTTACTTGAGAAGGTTTTCTATCTCCATTATTTGCCGCAGGATTTTATTATTTGGCAAAAGACTCTGTCTTGGGATAAAGAAATATTTATGCTTTCTCTTGTAAAATTCCCTTCAGCATATGCTGGAATACAAATAGTGAAAAATTGTCTTTGTTCTTCTTTTGCTTTCATTCCTCATGAAAATTTTGTCAGGCTGACAATGTAATAAATAATTGTGGAGTTGCTGTGTCCCTGGAATGGGGAAGGACAGGGAACCATGCTGGTGTCTCCCAATACAGATTCAGCTTATGGAGCATCCAAGCCCTGACTGCTTTGAGAGCCCTGGTTTGGTCTAAAACAAATAAACACATTTTCTTGGGGAAAGAAGAAAAAGGACACAGAAAAACCTCATTCTTGTCCCCAAAGTTGACCTCTGAGATTGACCCAGATCCCTGGGTCATAAGCTCACTCAGCATGGGACCGGGGGAAGACAACTGGGTCAGACAATTCCTAACCCTGCTAAGTGACCCTTTCTCATCCTGAGTTTTCTGTTACAAGTTGAGGTGGGCAGGAATCCTCCAGTAACACTCAGTGGTGCAGTTCTGAAATTTAAGTGTTAAGAGGTTGCTGACAAAGGACACGAAACAGAAAGACTTTTGTGCTTGCAAATACTGCAAATTGTTGTATCTTCCTCAGTTTCAAAAATATATCTGGGATGTTGGATATGTTCAGGCTAGTAACAACATACAGCAAAAGGATATTAATTTGCAAAGTTCAGTATTATTTACTTAATTTGCTGTATGAAGTCTGATGCAAAAGAAAGCAGAAATTAAGACTGGATGAGCTGTAGTCAGTCTTGATGTTTTCTAGCTTCTGATTTCTTTCCTTTGTGGATCAAACCTGGGGATGGCTGTGCAGTGTTTGTAACTGCACGGGGTTTTAGATGGAATAATGAAGTACATGGGTGTGTGTGCACCCTGCGTAGTGTAAATTATGGTGATAGTTATCTTAAGTCATGTGTAGGTAATGATAACACAAATAGCAATAAATGTCATATAGCCTTATACTGAACCATCATCTAATCAGTCCTAGGAAGGTTTATTTAAATGTATTTAAATAAAAGCAATCTAAACTAGCAAAAGAGGACAAAGTAATTTTCACGCTAAAATTTTATCTGAGATAAAATTACTTTGCAAGTCTGAACAGCTTGCTTTCCCTAAAGAGAAGATTTCTACCAAAATTTAGTCCTCACAATGGTGCATCATGTGCATGGGGCATTGCTCCACTGAATTTTTGACTGAGATGATAAATTAGCTCTTCATTTTTGACTACTGATTACCAAAAGATCTGTTTTCTAGTCCCATTGCAGTAACTGGCATGACTGTCACTGAGCTACTGGATACAGGGTGGAATTCATAGTACTAAACCATAGCATCCTGAAAGATATTTCCAGCAAGACTATCTTTTTATTCCAGCTTTGCAAAAGATGTCAGTCTAGTTTTGTACCCCATTCACATATCCAGTCCTTTCCCCTCTTACTATTTTGGGTGTTTTTTGTTAGCTCTTCTGTTGGAATTCTGAACTCCATTACGGTGCAGTCAGATAAGTACAAATACAAACCACACCATGCTGCTATCAATACTGTCCTCTCTTAAAACTCCAGCGCACACAACAAACACAGATAACTCCCTCCTGATAAAGTCCTTGTATCTACTTAGACTAAGTAGTGTAATGAAAGTGAAGGCAAAGACACTAATGTTTCACAACATATGATAGGTTTGTGGAAAGTACAGTAACAACTAATGAGTTGGGAGAAAATCATTCAAGAGTATTGTGGTTATTTATGGGCTCTCAAGAGTCCATTCATCTGCTTTGCATTTGTGATATTTTTATAGGTTTTGCCAGAATGTGTCCTTGCATTCATTCATGCTTTCCATTCTTCTGTGTTGATGTCACTTTTGACAGCAGTCACCAGAAATGCCCTCCTGTTGCAAAAAGCAGAAGCAATAATAGGAGAATGTGGTAGCAGTATGGTGCTAAGGTATAATTAGCATTTCTGCCTTTGGTGTTCTTCATGTATTTTGATGTTCTGTTTACAGCCTGAGGTGTATTGCTTATATCCATTTCCATAGTCTTCCTCACAGTGCCTGTGGCTCCATGTACATCATGAGTGGTGGTGGCACCATTGTGTGCTGAGTTCTGTCTGTACACGCGCACACACAAGTGGGAGTGCCTGCTCTCTCCTCATGGCACACTTAAAGATGTAGCTCTATGTCTTTATTTTATGTAGTATTGGGAAACCTGTTTGGTTCCTTCAGACAGGTATTTATGGTTTCTTACCATCAAAGGGAACACAATTCAATGCCCCAAGTAACTCAATTCTACATATAAAAGGCCAGTTGTTTATAGCTGGAAAATGGAGAAACTCTTAACTTCTTTACTACTCCTTTTCTTACTGTTGACACAGACACATTTGCCTGCATCTGTCACAAATTATTGTGAATTACACATTCAGGAGGTCTCCATGATCTAAATGGCATTATTAAATATTCACCTTAACTGTACCAACCATGGCAGCCAGAAATTGGTTGTGAGTACAAATAATTTTTCAGCCTGTGTGTTCTTAAGACAAAAGCAATAAAGCAAGCTATTATTTAAATTGATAAAAGATGCAAACACAGCTTCCCTGGGTTTCTAGATTTATAGTAAAAGAATAAATATTTCATTGGTGATACTAATTAAAGATTGGTCAAAGATTTATCCATGTCTTTTACTTCCAGTATCCATCAGACCTGATTAGGAAAAGTAACATTTGTAGTACTGTCTACTAGCTGATAAAAAAATTCCATGAAGCCCACTTTACCAGATAATTATTGTTTTATTAGCCTTTGTTTAGTGAGGCATTAGCAAAGAATTGAAGAAACTAGTTTCTGGTAGGAAAAAATGAGTAAGAATTAATTTTTTAAAAACTCAGATCTTTACTGTGGCAAATATTGTATCATGGGAAAATTGTTAGAAAAAACTACAATTTTGCTAATTTAATTTCCATGTAGATAATGGATATACACTGAGGAATGGAGCTAGATAAAGATCTCAACAACGTAGGCAAAAATTAAGTAAAGCCTAATGGTAATATCCTACACCCTTTTTTATAACATCCAATTCAAAAAAAGAACCTAGAAATACATTTTTGTAGTGACACCTTCTAAATTAGAAACGTGGGATTTCCCTTATTTGATCAGGTTGAAAATCTGTCATTCTGATATGTTGTTTCCATTGAAATTGAATAACTGTTTCTTTCAAGACAAAGCATACCAGTAATTAACATCCTTATGCAGTTAATATTTGGAGAGTGGGGGAATATTTCTTCCAAATATCCTTTAATTGTCTGTCAAGTTGATAAGGCATATTCTGCTGGTTTACCTAACTAGTCTTAATTGTGGTCCTTTCTTCTACAAATGCTAAATCTATCAGCCCACTTGACTGCAGGAGTATTGAGGTCAGATAGTAGTTTGGAAAGAAAGCTGCCAATGCTTTTCTGTATTCTTGTGTTATGTATCTGGAACATTTTGTAGGTCTTTTTCTGTCTCAGATGAAAGATTTTTTTTTTAATATGAGCTTTAATTGATTTTTTTATTTCAAAACTTGTATAATGAATACAATGACTGAAAGTATTTGTAGCTGTGAGAATGTGTTTTGTTTTCCATTTTTTTTCTTTTTTCCGTATTAGTAAAAATTCTTTAGATTTAACAAGTTCAACACAACCACAATCTGGTTGATATATTAATGAAGTACTTAGTTCTGGAAAGTTTTTCAAAAGACCCAAATAGATAAACGGATCAGTCCTGGAATTTATTTAAAAAGCAATTACTCCTCTCTGTCCAGGGAAGAAAGTTCAGAAGTTCCGTAAAGCCTCTTCTCCTACAAATGGTTTATTCAGACTGTACTTACTTTATACTCTTTTCAGTAATGAAAATACTGAGTAACTATTAGCTTAAACCATGTCTTTAGTGACCTCCACAAACTGGGTTCCTGCATGTGTTTACTATAAATTCATATTTAAATTTCAAATGAGCTAAATAAACAGTTTCATTCAGATAAACAGCTGATTTTGTTCCTCTCATGTTATATTAATATTAGTATTATGGAGTCTTCTGTACCCTTGCTTTACTTTCTGACTAGCTGATAATTGGGTTGGCAGAGTATACCTGGGGTCATCTTGTTTAGCTTATCTGCACAAGAGAAAGAGTGGCAAATAGTAAAGGAAGGCAGCAATAAAATAGTGGAAAAAATGAAAGGAAGATTTAATCTTTGACCAATTTGAAATATATCCTAGAGAATCCATGGAGGAAAAGATAAAGTGTGACTATGAGTAAGTTAACTAAACACATTACAGTGTGTGAGAGCAAATGGAGTTAGTCCATTGTACACGTTTAATTTCCTATTAGTCTCTGGCGTTTACTACTCCAGTCTGAGTTGGGGCATCTGTAAATTCAGTTAAATACAGTGCATTGTCTAAACATATCACAGCTCCAATCAGTCACCCGGGCTACTGATAAGAAGCCTCTTGTATTATTGAATCTACAATAGGGAGGCTCTGCAGGCACAAAGATAACAGCTAGGTATTTCACTTTAAGTAAGAGAAAAAGCAGTGACTGGCCTTTGCTGCTGCAGCTCTGACATTTATTACTACTCCCTGATTTGTTTTATGCTACTGATGTGAATTTGGTTTCAAGTGTTTTGTATCTCCTCTTATTCCTAACTTAAGACCTCCATCTGGAAACAGTAAGGAAAAACAAGCAAACCAAAATCAACTTTCATGGTGTTGCATAGATGGCAACAACTTGAGCGCTTCCTAGTGCTTTAAGAATGTCTTGCTCCTTTCATGCCTGAAGGAAGAAATAGAGGCTTTTGCATTTTGTTACTTTTGAATTAAAGGAATTTCAGTGGTGTTGCTTTAGAAATGAAGCTGCTGAAGAGGATGTGTGAATCTGGCCGTCGTAGTTGGAGATTTAGACTTTTGAAGTGTTTAAATAGTTTAGAGTCCTTGAGTTGGAAATAAAATAATAAACAAGTCCTATCAGCAGATACTGATGCAGATAGAAATACTCTGGCAACATGTGCAGAATGTGTCAGATACAGAAGGAAACTGTGGATAAATATGGGATTGATGGTGACCATCTTTCAGAGTCCTTTATGTTTCTCTGTTTAACATTGTCTTTGTAGTCATAAATTTTTGGCAGACTTCATGTGTTTATGATAAAATTTCTTCTGTCCAAATATACACTCGTATGCCTTCTATAACATACATATGTATTATTAATTATATATTATTGCTATTAATATATCACTATTAAAGCACCAGGGATATATATACACAGCAGGTCTATACATAACCTAGAGTATTGGTATACATCATATCATAGATAATGGAACATTTATACTCTACTTATTTACCCATAAGCTACATTATATTTAAAAATCAGAAATTCTAATCCTGAAATGTCATGCCAGATAGTTTCCTATTGTTTCTGCCCTCTAGAAAGACACCCATTTTATGCTATTGTTAATATATTTAATTTTCTTATCTAATTGGTGATTTTATAGGTTTTCTTTATGGTTTGATACATTTATGTGGAGCCAGACATAGTTTTTTCAGTGACTTTGCAACAGAAAGTTTGTAGCTTCTCAAATATTAATTATTCATTTCCTAAGGCTTCTTTTGTTGTACACATGTGTTGAATTACAGCTGTATTTCTTGGTGTCGTTTACATGAGTTTGTTTTGCCTAAGCCTTCAGGTATATGTGTTATTATAGTAATTTTTATTTCTTCTGCCATCTGAGAAATAACTGCATAAAGTTCAGTTTACTAGTTGATGCTATAAAAGTAAAATTTCTAAAGGATATGCCCCAAAGATAAAATAACCTCATCAAGACCCCAGCAAGATCCCTAGTAAGCACAGAACCAAAACAAACAAGGAAAATGCAAAGACTTGCATCCATCCTTTGAACTAAGACATTAGAGAATGTTATGTAGATGCAGGTTTTGAAGCAAGTTAATGCTCTTTTACTGCTGGGTGAAAACCAGGTCGGATGAAGCATCCAGCATCTTCCCTCTTTGATTGCTCCTAGCAGAGTTCCTGGTAGCAAATCCCTTGTGGCTCTCTATGGAGCTAAGATTCAGCAAAAATTTGGCCAATTTATGTCCGTTTTTAACTGTCTGTGTGAGCTTGCATCCTTTCTGTGGTCCACCAAACACAATTAAAAGGCATTCTTGAGTTGGTCTGTATGTTCAGAAATGTCCACTGATGGGCTTCTTAGGGAATTCTATGTGGTCAGCCCCCGCAGAGGGGCAGACCAGTAATACACATTCTGGAGCACAGAAGGGATGTGCAGGACTTATTTGTAATAGGAAACAAAAATGATGAAAAGCCTTTTCCTGGGCATTTTAAAATTACACATATGTAGTATTTGCAGCATTTTACCCCCTTTGCTTTCAAATGAAACACTTGCAATTATTACAAGATTTTTTTGGTTTGTACCATGGATTATTTGCAAAGCTGGTGTTCATTCGTGTTTGTAAGCTCACAGAGCTGGGCTTTATTGTTTCTGATGCAGTGAGCACCCAAGGTATGGCTAATGTGGCAGGCCAGCACATTGCTCACAGCCTTAAATGTAGGAGTGAAGCTTTGTGCAGCCAAACATAGACACAAGAAGAAGAAAGCAGCTAAAGGAGGTGGCAGGTAGGAAAATTGCAAAGGGGAAAGTGCTACCAGTTGATGATAAAAGCGAAGTCAAGGGTGGCAATTAGGCTGCAAAAAACAGTAAGTGCATTCGTGCTAGAATATAAAATTGCTCCCAGGAGACAAAAAATTTGAGCTGTTGCCATGCCTTTAGAAAAACCTCTTAATTTTGTAGAATAAAATGTCAATCACTTCTATCCATGGATACAGCCCCAAGTTCACACCAGCAGTGATAGGCAGAGATCTCTCTAGTGAGATCTGTGGGGACCAAGGAAAGATTGCACTTACTCTAGTCAAAGGTTGACATTACCAGGGAAAGCTATGGAGGATATTCATTTAGTGAGAATTCACCAAAGCCAAAATTCTGAATGGCCAGACTTTGAAGGGGTAGGGGGAATCATGAATTGAGAGTGATCAGATATGAAATACACTGCTCTAGCAAAGGCAAAAGTTTTATGCAAAAGCATAAAAATTTCCAACTTCTCAGTGAGGATTAGGAGTATTGAAATATATGTTTCCTCACAGTTTTCTTGAAATTTATAAAAGAGAGCTGCCAGAACAATTGTAGAGGTTATAGGAGAAATACTTCAGTAAAGTTTCATCAGTGTAAATACTCAGTTTTGTAATGGCAATGCTTGTTTTGGTGTGTTTTCAGCTTAACTGTTGTTATTCATTTAACCTTGGTCTTTGTATTGGAAGAGACTAGTTACACTCCAGGTTAATTTGGTGTTGTGTTAAGTGGAAAACTAGGATGGGCAGAGGTTTACCTAATGGAAATGAGCTATTGCAGTTGTTGCCCAACCCATTTGGAGTCTGTCAACATTGCCAAACCAGCATCCAGGTTGGCATATCTTTAAACACTGGCATCATCTGTGCCAGGATTTCATTATCCACCGTGTTACAGGTTGGTTACAAACGTTCAGGATTGTTTGGAAAGCTTGTGGAATGTCTGTCTGGAGTAGCCTCCAGTTTCTCCCATCAGGTAACTCCTAAATTTTCATGAACATCTTTGTATTTGGCCTTGCTGCTGGAGTTGTCTTTGGCTCAGAGCAATAGAATGGGACAGTCTGTTTCCTGAGAGTCAGAAAACCAAGAGACATCTGTGTCCCACAGATACTGAGGCTTGATGCACAAAAAGCCCCCTGACTGCTCTACCACTCACTTCTGTCTGTTTACTCCATACACTTACAAAGGTGACTGTGAAACAACCTCAGTGCGAGTGTTGGACCTCCATTAAAGTCAGCCTGGTGAGCAGAAGCTTCTCCAGTGCTTTCCTTGTCATGATGAAGTGGAATAGTGTCAGTCTCCCTGCTTTGGCCCACTCCAGGATGAATGTTGTGTGTTGCAGTTTTTCAGTGAACATTGCATATGACATCATTAAATTTGTAATTAAAAGTTAATGTTACTCATTTATCAATATAAGTGGTGAGTACTTTTTACTAGTTGATAAGCACCATAACCTGGAAAATACACAGAATAATCACAATTTTTAAAATAGGTGCTAAGTAAATTAGGATCTTTCTTCTGTTAAAAGACAGTATATGGGATCTGAATAACTGATTTTTTCTTCAGGTAATTCATCTGATTTTTAAAATTCTTTTTAAAAAGTCCCAAGATCTTTCTCTTCCTTAGTAGACAGCCTCTACCTAGGTATTAGCAGTTTGAGGAAGGTTAAATTGCTCTTTCATAGATTAGGATTTGTTAACAGATGTGGTTATTGGTACTGTGTGCTTTCCTAATCCCTCTTCAATACTGGTGCATCTCCAACCCTACCAGTTTAATTAACATTGAAATTCTCATATTGTTTTGGTGTACTGATTACAGGCAAAGACTAAGTGGAAGTCAGTTTGGTATCCCAAGAGACTTCAGCATTAACAATGCAGAAAGATTTTTTTTCCATTTCTCCCCCTTCCTGAACTCCAGATAAGCAATAGGCCCCAGTTAGATTTCATTGCTATCACGCACTCTTCATGGTCATCTTTTAATATTTGAAAGGATCATTTGTTAACTGGAAATGGTCAATTTTTTTTCCTTTGGCTTTTGAAATATAATTTTCAGTTTTTAATTTGATTCATTTAGATGAAATCATTAATCAAGGTTGAAACTGAGTTAATTTTCTGGAAAATAAATGAGGTTGTTAGAGTGAACGTTATTAAGTGGGGTCTTTGCTCGAAAGGGATAATAACTGAAAATATGGAAGACTTTGAGAACTATAGCAGTTGAGGGATGAAAAACAGAAAGATTTTTTTTCTAGCTAAGTGCAGTAATTTTTTAAAGGAAACTAGGCATGTGAGGAATATTTCAGAACTATCATCATTAAAGTAGGCATTACAGAGTAAATAACCTAAATATATATATGAGTTTAAATCCTACAAAGCCAGGGTATAGATGGTGATTTTAAAAAATGTTCTATTTCTACAGAACATTGTGTTCCTTCTAAATCCTAGTATTTGCTATTCTAAGCAATGCCCACTTGATTTTTGAGACAGAGAAACATTCTCAGTAGTTCAGCAGAGTTACAGCCCCCCAGATAGAAAGCAAGCTTTGGTAGACAAGGAGTACAGGCCACTAAACCGTTTTTTTCACTCTGACCCAAATTCAGCTCCTGGCCTTGAGAGGGTTCTGTTTGCTTATTCTCTGGAGTTTACTTCATGATACAAAGTGATTAAGATAGCCAGCAAAATCTCTTAGAAACACAAACCAAAGAACAAGGGATTGGACTAGACAGGCAACATCCTAGAGTTACCATTCGAGTTTATTTCAGTTAACTACTACATTTGTTTTGCATTGTTTCCTAATGCCATTTATTTTCTGCTAATCTTCTAGTTAAAACCATGGTTTGTTGGTTTTGGGTTTTTTTTTCTCTCCTGGAAGATAGGGCTGTCTCCTCTGTTCTGATAGGAAAGAATTTCTTCCCTTCAAGTGCTACAGTCTTTGCTTAAGAGCTATCATAACACTAAGAACTTAGTGGCCTTAGGTCAAAATTTTTGATGGAGCATTACATGTCTGTTAGGTTTTCCTTAACATCTGTGTGCTCATTAAGTACCAGTTCATAGTCTGTTACTGGGAATGAGTGATAAAATCTGTATGTGCCTTAGCCAACAAGGTGTTCCCTTGCAGGTGTTTTTTAACTGCCCTGTCCAACAGGATATTAAATGCTGCAGAGGGAAACAGGAGTACATACCACACCAAAAAGAAACTTCTCTAATGGAGAAGGGTGGAAAAGTTTCTGCAGTGGAGCAGAAAGTCACAAGGAAGTGAAAATTATTCTGGAATGCAGTTATTTTACTTTTGTGATCTTCCTTTCCCTGATAAAAGAAGAGAGACAGTAATAATAATCTAACTTGGTTTAAGCTGGAAATAGTCTTCTTTTAAAAGTGTAAATCTCAGTATGAGTTCACTTTTCCTTTCCCTTTAAAAGGAGACAAACACCAGCAAACAAATCTGAATCCTGGCAGACAGGGAAGTTGAGTTTGTATATCCCCACTGCTAACAAAGTTGACTACAGAGGGGATAACTGCAGGCTTCTAAATGTCTAAGATAGTATTTGAAAGATAGTTATTTTAAGACTGAGCAGAACAAATGTTGATTTACAATTTCATTTTCAGTTACATCATCGTGATGTAATGAATCACGGTGATGCAACAACTTCAAGTGAACAGAGTATAGCATGTTAAGCCAAAATTAGCATTTGTGTGCTATAAATATTCTTGGGCAATGCTAACTGACTTTGAGATACAGGAAGGAAGTACCTCTCTTCTGGAATAAGAGAAGGTCCTGAAGTCCCTACACATGATTAAGATCAGTCACTTAGCATCAATTAGTCAATTGCAATTAGTTACTACTAATGGGTTTTGTATCCAGCCTTCATTGTAGACCCTACCTGCTAATAAGAACAGATTAGTGGCTCAGCCAGGGAGGCCAGAGGCCCCAGTTCTTAATAATATAATTTATTATTAAGAATAGTAGGTTTATGGTAGCATTATGTAGATGCTACAAGAGTACAAAGGGGGCTGGCTAAATCTCAATAACTTAATTGTGTACCTTCAAAGTTAATAAACTGCTGTAAGTTACAGAAGCAGATCATGCCTATGCTGTGCCATGAACTTACTTTTCAGATCTATCGTGCATATACACCTTCAGGCTTAATTGTCTTGTTTTCAATGTGTAGTGTATTTTGGGATGCAGAAGCTATTTCTCACAGGGTATATTGACAGAACTTCTTAAAGTCATTCAAATTTTAAGTCAGGTTTTGAGATGTTTATGTTGAGAATACATTTGTTGTTTCTGCACGACTTGTAGTTTTGCTTCTTGATTTGGTTATAATACTGGCTTCTTATCTCACAATTCTACAAAATGTCCAAAGTCTATCATGAGCCATGTCAGACATTCAAACTCATAAGTGAGTAAGGTTGGCATAAAGATGTCCCAGCCCACTAACCAAGGCTAGGACTTCTCCAGGACTTTGCTGCGTTTGGTACTCATGAATGTAAACTAGCTTGTGGTGGGGAAGGCATGAAGGAGCATGAAGCTGGGATCAGGGCAGAAAGCTGGCAGGCAGTGTCACAGTGCTGGTGTGTAGAGCAGGACCTGCTGGTCAAGCTCAGCCTGTAGGGATGCCATGATTACTGAACAGTGCCTTGCAACTTTGCTTGGAGGCAGCTTCTGACAGGTGGCTTTGCTACTGCCTGTGGTTTCAGAAGCTGAGTCTGTGAAGCCAAATCAGACCATCTCCCAACTCCCCTTTTCTTCTTCTGTGGTGTAGTCCAGCTCTCTGTTTCTGTTTTCTTTGGTGTTCAGTCTTGGACAGCTTTGTATTTTCTTGTGGTGTGTGGTGGTATCTTTGAACACAGCTATTTCTAATCCTTTCTTTCATCAAGGAGTTTCTTAAAGGGAAAGTTTTGTTGCATTTCTTATTTAGAAATATAACAGAGAATTGGTTTTATTTTGAATATTCTGCCCTCCAATGATCATTTACGGTTTCTGGATAACCTTTAGTGTTTATCTTAGGATGGTGTTAAAAGAGTCAATTTCATTACATGCTTACTTACCTTAGAGGTCTTTCCAGTAGGAAAGGCTGCTTTGCTTTCCTCTGCTTTGTTATGGACTCTGTTTTCCAGCTGTGCCATTACCTTTCTTTAACAATGAGAAACTTCCTATCTAAAACTGCCCCAAATGTAGGAGGGACAGCAATGAACAGCAGTGTTGGTCCTCTGAACATGAATCTAGAACTAGTAATAGCAGTGGTCATAAGGTTACCACCAGGGTAAACATTGGAAATTGTTTGAAAGAATGACACCATTCAGAGAGCACCCTGAGGGAAACCTCCATATCTAAAACTCTTCAAGAGTTTTTGCAGAATGATCTCTCCTTGCTCCCACGTATCTTCCCTTTCTGATAAGCTTTAACTGCAGACACCTATATTGGTTGGGCCTTCTTCTTGAGCTGAACAAGATGTTCTACTTCTTGAGTACATTCCTGATGTGGATAGACTAGGAATATAAGAACAGCAAATAATTTTTGATTGAGTGGATTTTGAGCCAGATGTTAGATGGAAGGAATACCTGTGCCCTGAGCCATTGCTCACTTCACCAGGTGTGCTCCACCTGGCAAGCTACACCTGATGCAGAAGCACAGCATTTTAAGAGATGGACAGTTAATTGCTTTGTTCCTAAGGATATATTTTGTATAAGCTTTTAAAAATACAACAGATCTTTGTATCTACTACACAGTGGTAGTTCTCTGTTGAAATGAATTTCATCTATAAAATCCAACAGAAGAGGAAGTATTTGTAAAAGTTTTTCTTTCATATCTCCTAATTGTGCATCAAGCAGTGAGAGGAATTGGGCATTCACAAAATAGGGTGTCACTGGATGAAACATGTCAATTCAGGTTTGAGCCAAGTCATTCCTGTACACAGATGCAAACATATGCCACTGATTGCAAAAAAGTTTTAATTTATTTGCTGTTTGGATAAGGAAGCTGAAGCTGTGATTCACATGTTTCTGAACTGAATGCACTGGGATGGGATAACCATCTGTCCTGAAAGGGAGATGCTCGGCTCTATGTGCCTACTGATGATAACATGAGGTACTGGCCAGCAGTCTTATTGATGCAGTTGCCAGAGGTTTAAGAGTACACAAACAAAATGAGTGTAAGTGACCATTTTTAAGGGACTTCTGAAGCTTTTAAAGAAAAAGCAGTGTTTGTGAGTGCAGTAGTCCTGCTTCAAGTTCCTTATTTCAAGCTAAGCTTACCAATTTAATTTTAATCCCTTTCAAACGCCTTGGTCATGCTTTGAAGATAGCAAACCGCCCCCTCAAGCTCTGAAGCTGAGCACTGGCCCTTTTTGTTTCCACAAGCCGAAAATAAAGTGTTCGCATGAGCTCATTTACAGAGAGTAGAGTTGGCAGCCTTATCAGGAGAGGAGAAAAGAGCTCTGAAGATGAAAAGCTATTGCTGTGACAGAAGTCTTTATTAGGTTGGGCAGTAACGGAACGTAGTGTACACGGGATAAAGCAATGGCTTACCTAGAGCATTTAGGGAAAACTAGAAGAGTAATAATGTTTTATGTTGTTCTTAGACTGGCTTCTTTGGTGATCCCTCTGGCCTAGGGATGTTTGGGGTGAAAAAGGGGACTATGTAAACAGAACACTGTCTGTGCAATCTGCAGCCTCTGCTGGTCACACAAAAAAGAGCGAGTCAGAAATAGGAAAAGTAAAGATGAGCCATTATGTACTTTCATAATTACTCAGCATTCCCTGTTGTGGCAATCTTCTGCTACAAAGTTTGCT
Organism: Peucedramus taeniatus; assembly: GCA_013400575.1. NCBI lineage: Eukaryota > Metazoa > Chordata > Aves > Passeriformes > Fringillidae > Peucedramus > Peucedramus taeniatus. Next base: position 5,762 of record WBNO01003476.1, on the reverse strand, counting down.
AGGAGACAGATTTTGATTGAAAAGCCCTTTACCTAGTTCCACACATATGTCAAATCCCATTTATAACAAATATTTCTGTATTGAAAGTCACATATTTTAGGACAATTTTTATATAAAACAGATGATATGCAACATCAGCTTTATACTGATAATGAAGTTTAATTTCACTAATCTTCCTCCCGTCTTTGACAACCTATATGGCATGTTGTTGTTTTTACTTCAGAATTTTTCCTGTTCATTTGTTAGATTTCCTTCTTCGTTAAAGATTATGTCCTCTTGCTAACCCAGGATTAAAGCCATGGCAACATTTTGTAAGTAACAACGTCTTCACACCCTAAACCCATTAGAATCAGTGGAATGTTAGCTAAAAGAAAAAAAGGGATAACTACTTGTTTCTGTGATTCTTATAAATTTCGCAGCTGCTGTAAAATTCAAATAGAGACCTGTATTGCTTTTGTGTGTATCTCTGTCCCAGTAACAGTAAAAGCAAAAAAATCCTTTACTTGAAGTTTTGAATTGCCTTCTTTAATGCCTTTAAACAATAGACCCATTTCTTCGTTTAATTAAAACAGTAAAAGTTGTGGCTCAACCATAGAGATTGACAGAGGACTGTAATTGATTTGGCTCATTTCTTTTTTTTTAATCACAATTAACAATAAAACACAGTGCATTTTGATGGAGACGTAACTGAGTAAAAAACAATGAAAAAGATAAATGGTGCTAATACTGCTTTCATTCATTAGGCAGTTATGCTGGATATTATGCTGGACAAAGTCTGCAATGGGGCTTTTATGGCATGGGAATTAGAGTTGCAGTTTTCTCTTGAGTAAGGACTGCAGGCATTTGTTGATCAAGAAAACTGTGTATAATTGGCAGATCCTAATAACAGATCTTTGTGCTGTGGAACGTGGCACTGATATCTACGTGTGTCCTCAGGTAAACTGTTCCGTAAGAAAGTGTCATGGAAAACCTTCTCTTGAAAGACAGACTTACCAATTCTTTTCTGGATTGTGTCAAGTTCCCATATTTTAGTGGAAAAAAAGCATCAATATTTATTGGTCTTACATCCAAATTAAATTTTTAAACAGTTTTCAACAATTGTACATCAAAACTGAAAGGGAGGGAGAACATATCCACAATCCAGCTGATTTTTCATATGAGGTTCTTGCACCTTTACAATGGTTTTGTTCCTTCACTGTGCTTACTTTGTGGCTAATCAGTATTTAGTCTGCTTCCTCACATTAATAATGTAAGTTGAAACTAGCACTAAATAACCCACTTTTTTTTTTGTGGTATCTATTGATGAATGAAAAGGACATGAAGGAATTCTTTGTCTCGCCCTAGCTATTCTCAGTGGAGGAATTACTAGTCTAGCCATTGATCTTTGCCATTGGCAGGATTGACTGTGTTGCAATTGCATGTAATAAGATAGGTTTTCTGTCTTCACTTCCAAACTGATGTAGTTTTACACTTCTTAAAACCAAATAATATATATTAACCAGTTTGGCATTGTACTTTTGTGAATCCGTTTCAGGATTCATGACTTGAGAAAAGTATCTAGAAACTGTTTGATTACGGCTCAGTTCAGCAGCAATAGTCTGAGATGAGCAAGTAAATCTCTCTCACTGTGAGTAGCTTTGGTTCATGCCTGCCAGCACAGGCAAAATTCTCCACTGATGCCTCAGACCTCGTGTGCATAGCAGTTAACCTGCTTGTTTATTTGTTACTGTTGTGAAGTACGTTCATGGTAGAAACTTTTATTTTCAATTCCCTTTTAAAGCTCAGCACATTGAGCCTCCCTTTCTTATGCACATGCTGCCAAGGAGGATTGTCTCTAGATAAATTATGCCCTCTCTTTCTTAACCAAGATTAAAGAGCTTCTCCGGCTGTTAAGTATCCAGCACTTGAAATCCCAGTCTGTTTAGTTCACTGTGGCACTGTGGCCAGCTGTGTGGAGTTTTGATGAGGATTGTATACCTTAGTGGTACAATGTACAACATGGTTTAAGAAATGTAAAGTGTAGAGAGCATTTTTTGATGTTTAGCACAAAGACGAAAATCCATTTCTCAGAGTAGAATCAATAGAATGGGACAAATAAAAAACAAACATACGAGAAGGTTTTTTTACTCTGTCTTACATATTTATGTAACTACGAGGAGAATTTCCTCATCCTTTACTTATGTTTAAAAATGAAGAAATCCCGTGCAGAGGATTTAAAACTTATTTTGATGCTGTTTTGTGGAAATTATTTTGAATAAAAAATGGACTGCACTGTTTCATATCTAGGGAAGATGCCAATCAAAATCACAGAATTCTGGCTCTAAATTTATTTGAGGTTTAGGATTTTTTTGATGTGGAATTAGTAATCTTTGGTCTGTGGAAGTTATACGAAAAATTTACTCTGAATGTAAAAAGATTGTCAATATAAATTTTGCAGTGCATTCTCTCCTTTTTTTTTGTGAGCTCATAATCATAATTTAAAGGTCCAGTTAAAACTGAAATTCTGCTGTGTTGATGGATTTAGGATATATGGCCAAGTTTCCTATTGATCTAACTGCAAGTTAACCTAGTTTCAAGAAATATGCAAATATCATCACTGAGAGAGTAGTCCCCAGAAAAATTTGGTACAAAGTAGAGATGTTTATTCCACTTCCACTCTTCATGAATAGTTGAAAAGAAGATCACAGAGCAATCTAAAAGGAAAGGCACAGGCTGGAGAGAATAATAAAGAGGTATCAATCCACCACACCACACCATCTCTGACACAATGGCATGACAAGTGGAAAATAACTTAACTCTGTAAAACAGGGAAAAGCCAGTAAAAAATGAATTGTGTTATAGTTTCTAAAACCTGCCTCAATTCAAGAAACAAATGCTCCTGAGCAGTGCCAAGGTGTACAATTTTCACATAAATCTTTCATGTCAGCAAATGGGAAACATGTAAAACCCTAAGAAACAGTGTCAGAAAATATCAGATTTGTTAAGACCATTGAGATCAGTGATTTAAGAAGGTCCCAGAACCAATCCCAAAGGCCTTACTCACAGGACCCATCCTCAGTGCCATGTGTTTTTCTCCAATAAACAATATTCCCAGAAAACACAGTGATATTTCCTATAACTGATGCACCATTTTGCTGCATATAAACATAATTAGAGGTATTTTCTTCACTGGTCAGTGAAGAAAATTTTCAGGAAGAAAATCCTTCCTTTTCTCCAGGTTTGACTAAGTTAAGGCTTCAAGGAAGAACATTTGAATGAGTTCCCTTTGAAAATACAGACAAGATCTTATTCTGGTTATGTCACTTTAGAATAATGCAATAAAATGTGTTTTCTTGTTCAGATTTATCTGCGTATTTTTGTACCATTCTTCTGAATATATCTAGTCCAGATTAAAATTAGTAGGGAAAAAAACTTGAACATCTAAAAACGGATCCAAATTTGACCTTAAGATCAAAATACTTTCTGGAACAAATGAACACATTGCAGAAGGAGGTTCTGATGCAAAGTAACAGTTCTAAGGTCAAGGAGAGGGAAAGAAGAAAGGAAGAAACAGGTTTGTTTTGTTTAAATAACAGTTCTAGGTACAATTTTGGATCTTGAGCGAGTAATGTGGAGATGCAGTGATGGGCAGAATGTAAATGTGGAAAACTGAACCACATAGAGATTTTTTTTGCCAACAGCTCTCCAGACCTTCACTTATTGTGTTCAGTTTCCTGTATTTATATTCATAAATTGCCCATGTAGGGCAGGGTAAAAGAGAGATAAAGGCATTTTGACTCTTAGCTTGTATTAGCCATTAAGCAGTGCAGTGTCATTGGTTTGAGTTACTCTGTGCTGTGCAAAGCACACACAGCCTTTAGTGATCATTCTCTGAAGAGTTCCTGCTGGAGAAAGAAAAGTGTACTCACTGCAAGCTGTCATGGATCTTGTCATCTCCTTTTCCTTTAAGCCTGTGTCTGTTTTCCTGATCACAGCGTGACAACAATGACATTTTTTTCATAAGCAATTCATAGAACCCAGGGACTGAATTGTACACACACTTCCTGGTCAAGTTGCTCAAAACCTGTCCTAGGAGGAGTATTGCACACATTTGTTCATTTTGGGGGTGCTAGTTATAAATATCTTGGAATACTCTTCTAGGTTTCTATTTGTGGGTTTGTTTCATTAAGTTATTTTATCCATAACCTGTCATCTCTTTACTCAGTAAATTCTCCTCTTGAGTAGTCTTAGTGTCTTTTAAACTGGGTGTCAGATTCTGTAGGAATGTATAGTGGTATGTTTAAAAGAAAAGAGTGAGCGAGTCCAATGTATGTGTTTTAATGAAAGGAAGAGAACTTTGAAAGGAACACAGTATTTGGACAAAAATACAAAGTCAATGAAACCCTTTACTCTTCTCACCCTTAGAAGTAGCTCTGGAGAAGTGTGCAGACTTCAGTAGAGCTATGATAGATTTGCAGTGAATTGAGTGAGAAGACCTTGGTCTCCTGTTTGATAAATATTCTTTTCATGGCCCCTAGGAAAACAAAATATGTGTGTGCGTAGCAGTGCTCATGGTGAATATTCCCATTGACATCTGCATTCAGAAGAGGATATCTATGTATGAATTTAAATAGGCTGTGCTTGTCAGGAACTACTGACTTAGAACTATTTTATTTTTTTTAATTCTGCATCTGTTAAAATTCTATGTAAAAATAATTTATGAGAAAATTTTATGCTTTATTTCCTCTTTTAAATAATGCTTAGGTAATTATGTCGCCCAATTACTTGTATTAACATACCCTTGTACACTGTATGGGTTTTCTTCATAGCAATTGCCATTACAATTTAAAGAAAAATATTCTCAGACAAGCCTTTTTTATATAAAGGCATTTTTAACAGGGACAAATTGTTTCTCGTGTAAAAGAATAATTCTTGTGACAAAAATTTTTGACCTTTTTTCTCTTTTTTTTTGTTTTGTTCATTTAGGCTGGCTAAAATTACATACATATTCATGTATTTTAATAAGAACAAAGCATTACTCTTGGATATTTTCCATAAATTTGTTCTCATAAGCAATTTGATAGAGATCTACTGTAAGTGTAATGGGGAAAGTTTACAGTAAATCAGTCTGCCTGGCTTAGAAAACTAGCATTTATTAACCCATTTCCCAAAGGCCAGTGTTACCTATGAGATTAGAAGAAAATTGTCACCATTTCTGTTTTAGAGCAGGGGTACTTTATAATAAGACTATATCGTCTAATTGTTTAAAAATGTATTGTGTTTTATTGAAGTGAAATCAGTTTACCTCGTACTATTAATTGTTTGTGAGATTAGAGGCAGTCAAAAAGTCTGGGGAATGCTGAGCACATTTGCAGTTAAGTTTTTCAGCTGGGATTTTCTGCGCAGGCTCTGATCCGTTCCTGTTGCTAACCATGAAGGAACTGTCAATATGCTGGTTAACCAATATGCTTCTGTGTGGAAAGCTTCTAGCAGTGGTATCAGTGAAGTGGTACCACTAATAAACCTCCCATTAATTGCTCAAGTAGTACCTCAAGATGAGACTCAGAGGCCAGAAGCAGGGTAGCCTGTCAGTCCAGTGTGTCAGGCTGAATGTCAGGTTGTGAGGCTGGCAGGTTGTGTGAGCTAAGGTATAAATCACTCACACTCAGGGCATGAATGAAGTGCTAAGCATGTTTGGGAGAATACTTAAAATTCAAAATGAAGAGTTAGATTTTTTTTTTTTTCATTTGTGGCCACAGAACTTTTTTCCTGTTAACTCCTTG
>WBNO01003475.1:211603-264530 GCA_013400575.1 Peucedramus taeniatus | reverse complement strand
GCGAACAAAGGCGGCGGGCGGGCGGGCGGAGGGCTCGGACCCCTCCGTCCCGTCCCCGCCCGGGGAGCCGAGCGGAACTGCCGCGGCGGAAAGTTGTGCAAGGTTGGGAGCGGAGCGCACGGCCGCAGTGCTGTGAGCCCCGAGGGTTTCAAACATCCCCCACCCCGCTCCCCCCTTTTCCTTCTTTTCTGTATAGGTTGAGTGGCTCCTAACAGACCCCGCGGCTGCCTCCTGCCCGCTCATTTACATAACACTTGGCTGGAAAATGTAGCTCTTCTTGTCGCGGAAAAACGTTATTGAAGAGTTGCTTATTTTCCATGTAAAGTATTTTGAATGTGTTTGAAAAGCCAGGAGTAGTGTTGGCTCTTCCTGTTTATCGGAGTAGTTACTGCTTCACGAGGCACGAGAGTGCTCTTGCTCTTACTCCAGACCTTACTCCGGGACTGGGGAAAGAATGGTCTCGTTTGCGAATGGGACTGTGTTTGCTTGGGTTCTGTTTTGCTTTGCTTTTTAGCATTTCTGCCCCGTGCATAATTTCCCGCTGAGCAAAAACTGTATCAAAACTTGAAGTGTTTTAGTAGAGTATCTTAACTTTCTCTTAACTGAAGAAAGCAACACCTCCGTAGCTTGTCGGGGAAGAAACAATTGTGTCTGCTAGTGTTAAATTGTACTATTTGGGTGTTAAAATTTATACAGCAATTTGTTACATATGAGGAGGATGTACTAAAAAATGAAGAGAGTAGGTTGAATGCCGTTTATTTGATGAGACAGTGTTCAGACAGAGATCCAGAAATTGTAACTCTTGTGTGGAAACTGTTGTCTGCATGAGTTCTCTCTACATCTTCCTGGAAGGAGTCTAGGGGAAGAAGGGGAAGGTTGTAAGGTTTGTCGGGCTTTTCATTAAAAGAAGAGTGTACAGCTTGTGAACATCCTGTGGGCTAGTTGCTAGGCGCCTGCTCTCCTGTGCTTTCTTTACCAGATGCACTTGAAAGCAGAGGAAAACAAAACGTAGCAGTAATGTACACAGTTGCTGAAATAGGTGGGTGTGAACAGAAGGCCGTACTCCCAGCATTCCAGCTATGGATGCTTGTGCTGTGCTTCAGTTTGTGCTACACTTTTGAGAGCACTTACTGCCTGTTTCCCAGCTGTATACTTGTCCATTCCACTGAGGAGATAGCCTCTGAAAAATCAGGGGAAAACCTAGACATCGGTAGGAATTTTAAGGTAGGCAGGGCACCTTATCTTTCACAGTTTCATTTTGAGATCCAGTTTGCTGAAGGTAAGAAGATTAATTTTCTTTAGTTTGAGCTATCTCCCTCCCTTAAGCTTTCTGTCATCGCTGCTGTTTTGAAAAGGGGTGTAAAGAAGTTGAACAAAAAAGAGGTGTAAAGAGTTGAAGGCATTTGGTTCATTCCTAGCTTTTCTCGATCGCAGAACTCAGTGGTTAGGAAAGGAAGTTGCATTCTCTTCAGGCCACAGTGTTAAGGAGATGGTCAGTTCTATGCTGCATTTGATATCTACAGGAGTGAAATGACACTATGTCCTTTTTTCATGAGGTGATTACTCTTGTTTTAAGGCACTTCCTAGTCCTAAACTTAAATCTGCCCTTTCTCCATCATCATCCAATTGTTAATGGCACCCTGGTTCTGTCTCTTGATCACAATTATGCATTCTTGTTGGTGTTCCAGGTTCATAAATATATCAAAAAGATATATCACTTCATGTTTTTAAAATTATTTTTGTCAAGGTTTAGATTTTTCCTCTTACTGCAGCTTATATCTAATCAGTGTAGGTCCTTTATTCAAGCTGAATAATTTACTAATACAACAGTGTCTGTTTGGAAACATAAATGTTCATCAGAAAGTATGTGATTTTCATTTGCATTAACTGTTAGAAAAGCTTTTACAACAAATAACTTTTTTGTTTAAGGAAAGAAATACTTTTTACCTTTAGACTTAGCCTGACAAATTAACTTCACTTCCCCTTATGTATGCACGCGGTACTTTGCAAAAGTTTTGTTCATTACTTCAATGGAATTTGTTGTCTCTGAACCAGTAAAAGAAAGGAATGGTGTGTGATGATTTAGGCCAGGCAATGTTATTAAACAGAGAGGAATGCTACTCTTCTGTCTCTTTAAAGTAAACAGTTTTTAAAATTCCATCAGTATTTAATGAACGTGTTTAATCTTCTGAGATTAATCGGAATTTTTTAGTGAAGAGCAGATGCAATGACTATATGTATATTACACTTGAAATAAAAGTAGCATAAAGACCTTATCTGCAGAGCTGCTTCAGCCTTGTCATATGTGGACTGTGTATGTCAGGTAATTCTAGAAAGACTTGATAAACATTATGTGTCATGAAAATGCTTTTCCACAACAAAGTATTGTGCTTTAGTCAATTTGTGGAAACTGATGGATGGTTCAGTACTGAAATGCTCTAAGTATTCACTGGGTAAACAAAATCTGTTTACTGCGGTCACTGCTATGGACATTAAGATAGTTTCTTGTGACAGCAGAGGGTACAAAGACTTTAGGTATTTGTCTGATGAAGACCCAGACCCACGTAAGCGTGGAAACTGACTTATAGTCAACAAACTTCTTGATCTTGCTTTGTGGTGGTACAGCCACTGGTTATTTCACAGGCTCTTCTGGCTAAATCGAGCAAGGACAGTTTATCCCAGGGGATGTCTGCAAAAGACTGTAGGCAGCACTAGATGCTTACAGGTCCCCATCCCAGAACACCCTTCCGGCTGCTATCAGTGTGTTCTTTAGGGCTGTGTCACTTCTGTGAGTTTGGCAGCCCTTAGTGGCTTCCTCTTGGGTGAATGTGTTTGGTGGCTTTGAGGGAGGAATGGACAAGTCCTTGTTTTGAAGTGACTGGTTGAGAATAAATGTGTTGTCAGGTGTATTGGGTGCCTTCTTATTCCTATGTTAGGAGAGAGGAAGAACACTAAATCCTTGTCCATTCCTCACCTGTCACAGTTTTGTATTTAGTAGACTATGAAAGGTAGTTCTCCATCTTTCACTTTGTAAAGATTGTTGATGAAATAATAAAGTAATCAATTTTTGGCTACCTTCTCTGTTCAGCCAAAATCAAGAAATAAATATAATAGCTTGATAAGGCTCTTACTTAAACACTGAACTACACATTTGCTTTTCTTCTTTGAGGATCTTGCAATAATGCAAGATGTTTTTTGGCTGTAATGAATGCCAGAGGCATTGTGGCTCACTTGTGAGGGGACATTTCTTGGGCAAGAAGAGGGAATGGGAGTAATTAAACTGTTGCAATGATTTGAATCCTACCTGGGTCTTTGCAGCAGTGGTTCTGGTTAGCTACTCCAGTGTTTGTCCTGTATCAGTGCATACACTGCAGTCATGTATTTGCTAATAGATCCTTGCTATGTTTTTTTGTCAGTAATGTGGACATGATTTACATCTGTAAGGTCAAGCATTTGAAAAGTAAGGAATGTCAGAGTAAAAGGAACTACTGCATTCAGTTTTGTTCATGCTTACTATGGCAAAAAATACGTGTTCATCGTCTCAAGACTGCTCATTTTTGCGAGATAGATCTGTGTAATTCAGTAGCTCTTCTCTATTTTGTTTTCTCAGAGTCCTCTGAAACAATTATAGTTACTTTTACAAGGGTGAAACAATGCATTTTTTTCTATAGTGTCATGCCTAACCTACCAGCAGACATCTTTTCCATTTGTTGGGGCAATTGAAGATGTTACCATCAGCTAGAGGTTACAACACCCACAGCTGGTTGGTAAGAGGAGGTGTGTGAAATATTGTCCAAAACTAGCTTGCTTAGTTCAGGTAAGCTTTGCCTGAGTCTTGAGCTGAGACTGTTGGCTTTGCTTTGTGCTGGAGTGTTGGTGTGTGCTGTTTAGGTGGCACACTTCTGATGTGATGGTTTCGGCAGCTGTGTGCTTACAGGTAGCTGCAACAGCAAGATTTGCTCTCAAACAGTTTTTTTTCCCCAATCCAAATCCCTTTGACATGATTGGTGGTGGCTGTTGCACTATGAACTAGTAGAATTTGTCTAGCTTTCTGACCAAACACAAATATGGCCATAAAATAGAGAAGCATGGTATGTTTTAATTAAGATATAAAACAACGAAAGAAAAAACCCCAACCAACCAAAAAAAAATATATGCTGTTTTCAGTTTTGGCTGTAATTTACAGTTATACCAGTATGATACATTTTGCAATGCTATGTACCTCAGCTTATATTGAAAAAAAAAAAGAAAACCAAACCAGTTTCCCTTTAATACTGTCCTAAAAGGTCGAGTGATGTTTGGATTTTTGTAACCCAAATACATTGTTATGAAACTGATTAACATATTGATATACCATAGATGTTTTGTGGGCAGGGGTCATTGGGATGTGGAGGGGAAAGGAATGGGTTTCTCGAAATTGCTTGGTCTCCAAGCTCCAGTATCAGAGAAGCCTGTTGTGGGTAGTGCCTGGCTAAGCTGGCCTAGGTGAGTCTAGTTTATCTTGTGACTTGAGACTGGATGGCTGCTTACAACAGAGGGCCAGCTCCGAGGTAGTTAAGTAATGCTTCCTGTTCAAAGGCTGACTATTCAGAGTTGTCCAAAATTATTGTGAAATGCTTTTTTGCTTGAAAACCTTTCAGTGGTGTGGATGGCGTGACCTGCCTGATACTTCCCTGGAGAAGCAGCACTGGGAAGTCTGTGAACTCTTCAGCATGGGCAGGCTGAGATGAAGTACACTCAAGAGGGCAGGGCATACTGCTGAGCACTTTCTAAGCACAAGATCTGCCTCCTTACCGAGGCAGGAGGGCTGCCCTAGGGTGGAGCTGAGAGGCATGCACATGCTGTGGTGAGACCTGGCCTTGTGGAGCTGGAGCTGTGGTGAGTGGGAGGTTAGAGGAGGGTTGCAATAGAGTTGCAGTAATTTCCCCTTAAACTCCTCATAAACCTCAATCAATGAATCTCGCCACTCCAGTATCCTAGGTTGTAATAATAAATTAAATATTTTTCCTTCCAGTTCTCCCTCTTTACACATCGGTCTCTCTTTGAAAATAAAAAATCTGGACTGATTCTGGGATAATCGTTGTACTTGTTCCTATGTACCCTTCTCCTGTTCCTCAATTTCTTGGTCCAATGTCAAAGCTTGTTGTTCTCCCTCTTCAGCACTTCATCCTTAAGAAATGTTGCTCTGGATGACTTGGAATGTGGGAGGTGATCTTTACATGATACAGGTTTCTAGAGACTTCTCCTGTGTGTTTCCTTGGTGGATTTATCAAAGAACTTAAGGGTGGTGGTGGAGACTTGATTGCACATGACGCTTTGGTGGGTCCTTTTGGTAGATTGAAAGATTCCTTAATTTGGTCATGCAGAGTCAGAGTTACTCAGCTGTGGCTTTGTGTTCGTGTAGGTTGTGACAACTGCTGTGAATTTCAGAAGGACAGGAGCTGCAAACCCTGGGTGTGTGTTGTTGACAGTATCTACTTAAACTCTGCCCTCTTTGACCGTCATAATGTCCTTACTGCACACATTAGCTCTGTGTTCTCAGAGATGCTGCTGGATACTTTTGGAGCACGTGCTTCTCAGGATAAAGTCTACCATGTTTTCTTAAAGGTAGAACTTTGCATTTAGATCTGCTGTAGCATGCAGGACCTGCCTATGCTTATAGGGAGTTAGTTTGCTATATTGCAAAACTGCATGTGAAAGGTTATTATTGTCTTCATGTAAAATAAAGACAGTGATGTGTTTTATAGGATAGAATATGTGTCCATATATATCTGCAGGGATGACAATAGTCACAGGGAATTCAGAACTGAACAGGCTACTTCAGGACAAGCTACTTGTCTAACTAAATGACTAAAAAGCCCAAAGCATCATAAGCCAATGGGGAAGAAAAGGTTTCAAGCTTTTCCTCAAGTTCCCTTTTTAGGAGGGTAAGCTGCTCAGTGTGTTCCCTGGCAAGTGTAAGCCTTTTCAGCATTGTAGCATACTTCGTGCTTGAGAAGTTGCTCACTAGCTATTGCAGTAGCTGCAAAATCTAGCATTTCTTTGCTAGACCTGACAGTAGTGGGTACATTGCTTTTGTTGACTTCTTCGTTGCCTAATAAGGCTTTAGAATATACCACAGAGTATTTTCTTTAGTGTTCAAGGCTGTAACCATTAAATAGTAACCAAAACTACAGCTATGGATTCAGACCTCTCTGAGGAAATGTTACTCATCTTTTGTGGCAAGTGTGACCCCACACAGTTTGGCATAGTGCTGAATCTGTTGAAAACAGGATGTGTTCACCTTTGCTTCACCATTGGCTGTGTCTTTGCTAAGCTGTGTTAGTTGTGGCCCTGAGCTTGGGCCAGTAAACCTGCAGTTTGCCAGTGTCTATTTCTCTTGCTGTTTATATCTTGTCATTTTGGTTTAGTTCATGCAATGATACTCAAAGCAAGAGTTGATCTAGCACAACAGGAAAGGGCCCTGAAACTGTGATCCTGGAGATACCCTTGTCTAAGTTATTTTAAACGTTTGTTTCTGAGTTCTGCTGTGGCAGTTTCATCTGCTGTTGCCAGAGCTGATGAGTGTGTCTGCAGATCTGTGGCATTTCTCTGAGTCGGTGGATCACTGCAATGACAGGTAACTTTTTTTCTTTACTACAGTACAATAGTGACAGTTTTTATGGATCTTGAGGGCTAATCTTCAGCATTCTTTAAAGCATGCTAAGGCAGAGTTGCCGTGTTTTTGTGGTTTTATTTTTTTTTTACTTTTTTTTTTGCCAGGAAACTTTAGACACTTTCTTTCTTCACATACCTAAATAGCAGTCCCTATTTGATCTTTCATTAAGAATGAGTTTGAAATAATCAATTTGTTTGGGGCACTGAGTTTGGGGATTGCTTTTCTCCTAACTTGCTCTTTGCTGCGAGAGTTGATGGGGAGGGAGACAATGATCAAACCTGCTATGCTTCTCCCACCTGGCCCATATTTAAAGTTGTCTGTGTAGCCAAGATGGGACAGACATGACCCTTATGACAAGCCTCTGCTGGAAGGGGCAGTTATATCCATCTGCTTTCATGGTGTGTTAGTTGTGTTATCTGTGGCAGCAGGTGGATTCTGACTGTGCTGTCGGTGGTCTGGGTAAGAGCTTGACTTGGTCACTGCTTGACTCCCAGCTTGCTGGACTTTGTGCTGTCCTGCCCTTGCTCCATTCTACCAGCTGTGTGATACAAAGCCCTGAGCAGCCACTTGGTGTTCATGAAATGTGTCAGGGGTAGCACACAGGCTTTGGTAGCCCCTGAGTAACATGGTAGTAATGCTAACTATGTTTTGACATTATGTGTCTTCAGGGGAGTGATTATATGTGTGAAAGAGGTCCTACTAATAGTGTCTTAGGTGGACTCTAATACAGGTGCTGAACTTTACATTTTGCAATATTATAATATCGAAGTGTTTCTGTTAATAATCCTGATTATGTCCATAATGGCTCATTCCTTAGGTTGTCCAGATCTTTAACCTAAATTTAGAAGTTTAACATAGCTGAGTGCACTACAGCTAGGGCAGTTCTTAGACATGGCTTGCTGTAGCAAAACAACTTTGACATGCACAGTTACATTTAGTTTGTTTCCAGGACATCCTGTATTTTCATCTCTTCTTCAAGGTCAGGCTGAATGGGGCTTTGAAAAGCCTCGTATAGGGGAAGGTGTCCCTGCTCATGGCAAAAGGGTTGGAATTCCATGACCTTTAAGGTCCCTTCCAACCTAAACCATCCTTGATTCTATGATTTCAGGTTGTGTATTGTATTCCCAGGTTTATAGCTTATTGCCATGGTGAATCTATTGTTATTTGTGCTTGGAACAGTGTTAGGCTTGACTATTTTGGAATCAAGTAATTCCTGATATGCTATAGAAAAGTAGTGGGCTGATAGTGGAATAACTGAGGGTCAAACTTCAGCTCTGCCATTACTGACATTTGGCCTGGTGGGAGCAGTAGATAACACTCGGTGTGACTCAGGAGCACAGGCAGGAGTTTTGTTTGAAGAGTAGAGGTGGGTGGTGTCCCCTGTCATGGGGTGGGTGTGTGGCTGTCTAGTGAGGGGAGCTGCACGCTGTGGTTGCTGCCTGCCTATGTAGGAGGTATGTACAGTCATCCTGCTCAGCTTGTGGTTGTTTACATGGGCTGTGGGAACCTTTCAAAGGGGTGCTGGGAATGACTGGAAAAACAAAAGCTTGTTTAGTGGCACAAAAGAAATGTTAACGTTTTGGTCCTTCTCATTCCTATTGTTTGTTTACACTGCAGAGTGGTGGGAACAAAATTGATTACGTAGGTTAGGCACGACCTAGCAAAGATTAAAAAGGAGAAACTCATAATTAAACATTTTACCCTTCCTTCATAAAATAATTTCAAATGTCAAAAAGGTTGAAATGTTATATTCACTTGTCCTTTATGGGGTTGTAATTTCATATTGTATTTGACCTGCTTAGTTGCTACTGTAAGGAATGGCTCCCAACAGCTTCTCCTTCCCATATCTCTTCCTGCACTAACTATTGGTTTGATCTAATTTTTTCTTAAGATTATTCAAATTAACTTTGTGTCACTGGTTTTCTATAATTTCAGTTCCCTGAATTTAAATGAGAAGGGAACTAAAAAGCAAATTGCGTTGGCTCAGGGTGACACGGAATGTGCATTAGAGCTGGCACAGGGGATGCACAGCTGGCAGTGAATCCTTTGGGCACTGTCTGGCCATTAGATCAGCTTAACTGTGCCCTGAAACCTCATGGCTGTGGTTTGATGATCTGCTGAAACCGATGTGGAGTATGTGCTGTAACCAAAAGGGCTGATTTTGTTCCCCCATCCCTTTGCTTTTGTGGTTGTGCTGCCTCTTCTGAAATCCAGCTGTTTGTGATCCAGCATGAGTGCTACTCTTGCCTGTCTTCTTAGCCTTTTCAGTAAGGAGAGAGTGGTATTAACCCTTTTAACTGCAAGACAGATTTAAGTAATCTGAAAGTGTTTACAATCCTTATACTAAACTGCAAAAGTATTGTCATATGTATCGTGCTGTAAACTATATGCATGATATAAACTACCTTCAGCACTACTGCCAGTTCAGCCTTTAGAATAGAGCATGTGCTTGATCTTCAAAGGTTTTTCCCTCGAGTTCTCGTCATATCACAGTCATAAGCATGCCAATCTGGACAAACTAATCCTTTTATTCAGTAGAGCTACATTTAACACAGTGATCAAAGCTGCAATGTACAGAAATATTAGTATTCAAATCTGTAAAACACAAGGGAAACAAATTGTTCTGTGTGCAGCAGAGCTAACAAAACCTAGTTTCCTGTGGATTTGTATCCTCTGTGTGCTGCTGCATCCCATCACTGCAGTAACAGTCCTGATTACTGTCCTGTTATCTCCTGTGACCTCCCTTATCACAACATGTCAGCCTGACTATTACACCACTCCCCACATAACCTACCTGCTAGCTGGGGTAGAGGCAGCATGTGCTGTGATGGTTGCAGAGCTGTGCAGAGCTATGCTTGGTGGCTGCTGCCAAAGGGGGAAAAATTTGCATTCAAGAATTCTGCTGATTGTGAATCTGAGAGTGTAACTTTTGTTCTGTTCTTTCTGCCTATCAGTTGCCATCTCCAGAAAAGCAGTAGGATTTCATTATAAGGTGTGTGTGTGTCTTTCTTTTCAGAATCACTTTTCACAAAGACGTATTGTGGCACTGGAAAGTTTCATGTATAAAGCTTCAAGTAGGTCTGTTCTTCTTTACATTATTTGTGGCGCTTTAACCTCAGTTTAGTCAAATATATTATTTTTGTTATAAAAATCCAGTTAAACTCAAGGTTCTTAGTGTTTTTTTTCCTATACTTTTTCCTTTATATTCTGCATCTCTCAGTTACAATCAACATACCCAAACTTTCTGATGGTTTTTGGCTTCCCCTTTAAGATGCCTGTTAGTAAATGTCACCTTTTTAAACTTTTAGTTTAACTACATTTTAAACCATTTTTTTATGCCTGCCTAGGAGTCCTGTTTATGTACAAAGTCCCTATTTAAAATGCTGTTTTGAGTTTGTAATGTACCGATTATAATATTCTCCAAAATATTTAATGCATATCCTAATTTTTTTCTTTTACTGAAAAGAAAAAAAATTACTGAGTATTATTCTTCTATGGGCTATCAAGAGTCAGTGTGTTTCTTTCTGAATTTGTTGTTAAGGTCCAGGAAGTTGGTGAGTAAAATATTCACCTGGACACACAATGCATTGTTCATTATTTTCTTTGTCTGTCATGTATTTTCCATTTTATCCATTTTATCTAGCTTGGTTAGACTACCTGAAATGCTTAAGGTTCCTTCTCTTATCTTAACCTTAATAGCTTTTATGTGAATGAGTTTTGCCGCTTTTTGCTTTCTGGACCATTAGGGAATATGTGTTGCAGTTCTAGTGCAGAACTGTGGCCTTCTGCTGTTAACCCTTTTCTGCAAATTAACAGACCACTTACTGCTTTTTCTCTTGATGCTTTACTGCTGGCATCTAAACACAAATGTTTTCCCCTAACACCAATATTAATTTTACTTAATGGCCTCTTGAGACTTTGAGGGAGGTTTTTTGAAAGTCTTTCTTTCGGCAATTTCTCCCTAGTTCACTGTTGTTATTATAAAATTCTACTAGCCTAGAAAAGCGTGGTTTCCTTTCCAGAAACCATGCTGTGTAAATTCTCTGATATTAACCTGCATATGCTTTACAATCATTTTCTCCAAACAATTGTTTCAGCTAGCTTGCTCTGCATGAATAGCTTATTTGTTTGTAACACATTAAATCATATTTACTGGCTCTTTCAAATGTAGGTAAGTACTGTGTTTTCTCACATTCTAATACTAGGTATTTTTAGTAGGAGGTGAATGTAATTTTTTATTATTTATAAATATTTTTTCTCTTGTTCCTGTGGAATCACTCAGTTCTGATTTCTGCTAATAAAATGAGAAAATGCAAAAGTACCATGTTTTCTTCAAGATGTTGGTGGTTTAGGTTTGTTAGCTCTGTTCTACTCCCCCAAACTGTGTAGTGGAGTGGTGGCAGCTGAGAAACTTGTGTGCTCAAGTAGTCTTACACTTTGAGTGCATTGTCTAGGAGATCTTGAATTTGGATGGCAGAAACACTGTGAGATGTGCAGTGGAAGGGGAACAAACAGGCTATAGAGATCTTCCTAATTAGCGAACAGCCTGATGCCTGTGACGTATTCTTCCATCTTTTTTGTTTGTTTGTTTTCAGGAGGGAAAACAACCTGCAAATAAACCCAAAGTGACTAATTTAGCTTTTCTCTGGAGAAAAATGGCAGCTGGAGCTGTTCAGTCGTAGAACCATTCTGTTGCCCAGTAAGTGCTTGCACAGGCACAGTGTCTAGGAGGCAAAGCCATGAAACTGCTGTAGCTGTTTTAGTGGAGAATAATCAGTAATGTTCTTCCAGAAGAAATATAACTTTGTAACTAATATTTTAAATGAAAGGTCAAGCTCATTAAAACATTTGAGTATAATATCTTCTATCAAGATGGCAGTTTTGGGAGAGGGGTCCAAAAGTTAAAATACTTCTATATTTTACTTGAAATTTTCTGTTTTAAATTGCATTTAATAAATAGTTTAAAATGTGTTCTAGAAAAATTGGCCCACTGGATTACACTGGCATGTGTTCTTTCTAGCCTAATGTTCTGTATTTGATAGCCATAAAAGGGAAAATCTGCATCCAGGAACCCAGAATTTCCCTAATTTTTTTGCATGACCCATCTCAAAAAATGTGTAAGTGGATTCATGGGAACATTGAGAACAAGATAAATTTTAGATGCTTTTGATTTCACGCTTTTCTCCAACTACTTTCAGTTATAGAATCTCTGAGCCAGAAGTTGTTTCTGTTTATTCAGAAATTCTTGAATGACTTCTCTTCTGAGAATATGTAAAATTTCTTCTTGAACCCTTGTAAATTTTTCAGCTCCATTGCATCCTTTTGCAACAAATCCCACAGATCTGCAGGCTGTTGCCTGAAGAGTCACTCATGTTTTGAAGGTGGCTTCTCCTCACTTCCTTAGATGCTGCCTCATGTTTTTGTTGCAGGGGCAGTGAACAACTACTATCTTTGCCTTTCATGTCACTTGCCTCTGGCATAGTCCCTGGAAATGTGGATCTCTGTTCCTAAAGAGACCACTTTTCAGATCCCAGTTCTTCTATATTTAAGCAGTGTTTGCTGTAAGAGTTCAACTCTGTAAGATGACAGATGCTCCTTCACTATGTGATTTTTCTTGTGGAAATGTAGAGGTGCTGTTTGGGTACCAGTGCTTACTGGTTTTTCATCATTGGAGTCAACCATACAAATGGCAACTACATGTGAAGTTTAGGCTATACTGGGGGCATGTTTGCTGAAGAATTGCTTGACCCCGTGAAAATGATGGGTACTCAAGTAAGGATGAGGAATTCTCATTTTTGTCTCCAGGAAATGGCAATTCCTGTATAGTTGTTCCTGTGGTCATCTTTTAATGGGGTTAGAACATCAGCTTAGTACTCTGAAGTTTCACTCTATTGATATTATGGATCATGACAAAAAAAAAAAGAAACACTAGGATCTATCTGAAATGATAAATATCAGGTTTCCCATGTTAGCATTACAACTGTTGCAACCAGGCAGAGCAAACAAAAATTCAGCTCTTGTAATTGAAATTTTCTTTTTGGTCTGAAGTGTTAAGAGCGCATTGTGAACTTCAATTTTATTATCATCCCGTGTGAGTACTTTTGTGAAGAAAAGTAAATCTAGTCCTGATTGGTTTTCTGTATGCCTCTAAAGCCTTTATTTAACTGGGTGATTTGTAGATCTATACAAACAGATTGTGTTTAGGAATAAGAATCTATAAGAATAGATTATAGAGTCTATTTCTTAAACACTCCTATAAATGTATATAAATAATGTATTATTTATGGAAATATATAGAAGAGTTCTGCAAGCTACATCTTGAGGTGTTAAGGTGTTAAAAGCATGTAACTTAGAGTATTTGTTTAAAATACTTGTTATTATTTAAGTTATCTAAGTTATTTATATAATCACCATAGGCTTTTAAATTTTTTGAAGGGTTTTTTTTTAGTGTTAAATTGATTGCTGTCATGGAGGAAAAATCTAAAGATGCTTGTGAAGAATTTTAACTCAGTGGTTAATTCTCTGTTGCCACTAGTGATAGACTATCATATTAGCTCTTCTGGAATACAGGTGAAGATAAGATGAATGAAATCTAGATCTGAATCCTGCAGTCACTGGAGTATACACTTAGATTTGGCCATAAGAATACCTCTAGAAAGCTGTGCACTTGCATAATGTTTGCTGCATCAGTAGCTACAAATGTAAATTTGTCAAACTTCTTAGACATGTACTTTTGTTGCCTCAGAAAAGAACTAATTGTCAGTTTTCCATTGATAAAAAAATCATTGGTCTAAGCTCCTGTTTATTTACTTGTAAGAGCAAGAAGTTAATCTCTGAAGAGTGGGACTTTTCAAGTATGCTTAAGTCGTTTAGGAGCATAAATTCCACTGCCTTTGTACTGTGAGAGGAGTAGAATTGAACTGAAGGAGAGGATTAATTTTGAAAGTTAAGCAAACTGAAAAGTGCCACTGATCACAAATATCAGGCAGTGTATTGTGTTCTTGATTGATTATTGTATGAATCTTCTCAGCCTAAATTAATATTAGACTGTAGAATTGCTGGAAGACCTGATCAGGTATGGGCAGGGAGAGTTAGCAAAGTGTAACTTCAGGACATAAATAGGAAAATATTATGTCTAAATTACTTCTAATTGCTGTTTGGAAGTCATGTGTATCCTCTCTCAAAGAGAATGTAAGAAAAGCATTGTGTAACTCTTTAGAATCAGTTAGAACTCTTTGCAATAGTTGTTGTCCTGCTGTTTTCTTTGCTAGCACACGCTAGTGGTGCAATAGTAGGCAAAAGGCTCCAAAGTCCAAAAAAGCTTTAAGTGAAAACCTTAAAAGATGGTAAAAAATTTACAATTAAATAAAATGATCTGTTGCTTTTTGCTATGAATTTTAATAGTCATTTGTTTGCCTCTTGACTACTTACTGATTAACTATTTGTTTGGCAGGAACTAGGAAGTCTGCAAAACTTGTTGTATGACTTGTTTCAGCTATCAGTTATTTTTCTGTGCCTTATCAGGCTGCTTGACAACTGTTTAATTGAAAAGTTTCACATGCTATTGAAGTGTTATTGTTAGAATAAGCACTTAATTCCAGAAGGAGGATATAATCTCATGGCTTGATAGTGAGAGTCACAGTGTAGAGGGAGGGATGCTATCTCTGTCCTAGATAGCAGACTTGTTTATTTTATAAATAAAGATTATTTTTTTCTGAATAGCAAAAGAGAGAACTTTGGCTGATTGTACGTATCTCTGAGTAGGGACAAATATTTTACTGTCGTTCTGTTACAAGAACTTTCACTGAGAATTCAAATTCTATATCCTGTGTAACAAATGGGAATCTTGTTCTGGAGAAGTAATAAGGATGAAACTTACTTTTTTTTGCTGGGGTTATTGTACATATAAAAAATCCAGTAGTTGCAGTGTGCTTGACAAAAAGAAGCAGATGAGAAATAGCAGCAAAAGAATGACTTCAGATTTCTTCTAGAAAAGGGGTGTTTCACTGTTAAGTATGAGTAAGAGTACATATACTTTTCCCCTCACATACTGTTTTGCTTTGTTTTCTGTGTTAACACATTATGCAGCTTTGATACTTGTACATTGCTGCTAGTAAAATTGTCTTTCACAGGTTCCAAACATAAAAGTTTAGAGGAAATACCTGCCTGGCCTTTTTTGTCTAGCTCATGGTAATTAGATGGAAAATGGCTTTTTTTTTTTTTTTCTTCCTTTTTGGTGGACTCAGTCTCTAATCACATAATAATGGAGCTACCTGTTAACAAAGCAAGGCTATAAAGTGTGAATAAGGGAGAAGACTTAATTTTAATGCTTTCAAGGATTGTTGGTATCTTGCAGCTAAAGTCAAGGCAAAAATACTGATGTTGTTTGGAGGAAGTTTGTGGCCACTGTCATGTTAGTGCTAATTATTGAGGATAGTACAATCCTCCTCCAGACAGCAACACTGAGTGCTGGGGACTCAGGTTCAGAGTTTGTTTCAGTTTAATTGAAAGCAATGGACATAAGTCCTAACAGCATTTTTGATCCTTGCTCATTACAGCTCTTCTCATTTCTGTTTGTCAAATCCAAATGAATCTTTGGCTCCAAACTGAGTGTGCCCATTGAATGATTTCGTTCTTGTTTTGTGTAGTTTTGGTGGTCACTAGTACAGGTTGTCAGTGCTGCATAGCAAGCTTTACATAATGCATTAATATGATGAATTTGAGCTCTTGTCAGGGGGGATCTCTTCACCAAAAACCCCAAACGTTTCTGATGATGAGTAGGCAGGAAAGTTTGTGTCGCACTTGCTGTGTTTTGAAAAGCCAACACAAAGGTATTTTACTATCAGTTTAAGGAAGTGGAGAAGTTAACAGATTTTAGAACTTTTGAGTTGGTGATTTTAAAGAAAGCATAGTTAAATGCATTCTATGAGGTTTCTGATGTTTCATAGACTAACAAAAGGTTGCTTTATTAGTAGCTTTAATGAACAAATCGCTTTATTGGCTTAGACATACTGGTTGCTTTGTCGGTCTAAACAGCTATGGGTTCTTGTTTCAATTCACCATTGTGCTGGAGTAGAGAAGTGATAGCCATTGACCTTCTGTTAAAGCACAATAAAAAGTTTTTTGTGAAGAAGGAAAGTGTGCAGGGAAAAGAGCAATGCAGTGCTGTGTCTTGAGTTCAGCGTAAAAATCAAGATACCATGTACCTCTGTTGCTTTTCTTACTAGGTGGCTCAGTGTAGTGAACCACCTGAAACAAGAAAAGGCAGGACTGACTTTCTGAAGGCTGGTTTTCATGGAACCTGTCTGTAAAGAAAGAAGGTATTTATGTCCTAACTGTAAGGAAACATATTAAGCAGGTACTCATTCACTTCTGAATGAAAAGTCTATTAGTCTTCAAAATTTCTGTTTTTTACTATTGATTGTCTGATTTGTTCATTGTTTTATTAAGTGATTAACACACATGACTTAACCATAGCCTGTGACTGAATTAAGTGACCTTATTTTATTTCTTGAATTGCTTCCTAAGAATTTATTTGATTGAGCAAATAGCTTTTTTATTTCCTCCTGGCTGTATGCTTAAGACACAGAAGAAATTTGTTAGATGCTGTAGACTTTTGTTAATGATAATAAGCAGCTCTCAAAGTTGATGTCTGTGTAATGAAAGGTTGCTTTCAGGTGGGATGACATTGCAGTAATTTTTGTAGTTATCAGCTTGCTTTAAAAACTTATCATATTGCTTGTTAAAGATGAGCATCCTCGTGTAATTAGAATAATAGTGTTGCAGTAGAAGTGGGGGATTCAGATAGATTTGCCAAATGTATTTACATTATATAACACATGAAGTTGTAATCATGATTAAAAGGATTAGGGACTTTTCTCTCTAATGAAAACACTGTATGAAATCAATTTATCACTCTGTAAATACTTTTTTATTAGGGATGGGGCAGTACAGTGCAGCATGGATGTTCTGTACCTGGCTGGTTTCTACTTTGCAGGTTTGCACTTGAAGTTTGGTGGGAGCAGCTGCTGGAATATACTTTGCACTTTAGTTACACTCTTGAGTTTTGTTGTAGGTATTGTGTTGTATGCTTGGTGGTTATGGTTGTTGAGTCTAGTTTATAGTGGTAACTCTATTTGTAATACAAATAAAGTATTTGAATTACTTTTTTCTCATGGAGCAGTTTTGTACCCTAAAATGCTCTTAATTCCTCAGGAAAAACAAGTTTTCCCTGCAACAATTTGGGGAAAACTATGACGAGCAGTGAAACTGCCCATGCATAAATTTATCTAGATTAATTTTTGAGATGGTTGTTGCTATAAAATTGTTTCTGAGATTAGGAATGAGATTGGGTGAGCTTGCATAAGAACATGTAGAGGAGAAGCAGCCACACTGAGTGTGTTCAGGCTGTGCCTTGCTGATCCTGGTCAGAGGGGACCTGGGTTGCCATTGTGTTCTGCTTACAGCTCTAGCTCAACAGTACTATTTACAGGAAGTACCTTTGGACTTTCTTTAGTTTCCTTCCGAATCCTATAGCATCAAAATGTCATTAATGTAAAATTTGCATGGAGGAAACTTAGAGCAGAAAAAAAGGCACTTTTTTTTCATTTCCACTTCCTATGAGGAGGTGGGTAGGATATGTGATTGTCACTTTATGCAGTTTCCTCTTGCCTGTCTCTTCTGGTTACTGCCTTCCCTGCTCCTCCTCCTTCTCTCTGGTCTTTCAGCATGTGCTCGAGATTTGTTTTGCTCTCTAGTAGTCTTGGTGCTATCTCCCTATCTCCTTTTGGCTGCAGTCCTTTTCCTCTACCCCTTTTCTTGTCCAGTTCTGCCCTCCCACCCTTGTTTTACATTTTAATGTTGAAGTAGTTTTGTACCTCTTCAAAATTGGTGGTTTTTCTTTGTGAGCATAAAAATTAGTTGAGTCAGCCCTGATTTTTAAAGGATGTGCCCCTTCCAGAGGTCGTGTTAGCACCCCCTTCTGACAGCTACTCAAATGTGTTCCTCAGCAATTCTGTACTTGCCGATGGGTCTGTATCTCACTTTCCCAATGTGCAAATTTTACTGTTGACTTATGTCCTCAGTATTGTTTAGAATCCAAGGATTGTAAAGTATCCAAGGATTTTTGCAGTACAGCAGTTACTATAAAAGTACTGTAAGAATCGTCAGCATGGCAGCAGTTGACTAAACACAATTTGTGTTTGTAAATTCTTTATGTCCAAATTATCCATATGAGTGATGGAATTGAAGAGGCTGTGGAGCTTCAAGTAATACATTTAAACCTTTAACCCTTTGTACTACTCTGTAGTAGTAGTAGTTTAACAGCCCACTGTTTGGGAACTGGTTTTGAAGCTGTGTTCATGTTATGACTGTGCACGCACTGGAGTATGTGACAGCAATGGATGCCAGCTGTATGTGTAAAAGAAAATTGGCAATTCTGGTGCAGTTTTCTTTGGAAATATAGCTTAAGTAAAGGTAAAGCAATAAAACCAATTGAAGAGTTTTAGCTGTCTAGAACTGTGCTGCAGTTAGCTTTTTCATTATACATTTCTTCATCAATATCAGCTTCCTAAACATCCATCTCAATATTGACTGGCAGCCCACAAACTGCATATATTGAAAAAAGAAGATACAGCAAACATCTGTTTGTTTTAAAACCAGCAGCCATCTGTGACATACAATTAAATGCATACTGTATAGCCCTTAGATACCACTGCATCTGCAGTAAGGAGAGTGCATTTGATATTCATCTTTCAAAGCATATCCCTCAGAATGCTATTTCTCAAGAGAAATAGTAAAATTTTTGACTATCCAGCATGAATTGGCTGTAATACAGCAAGAAAAATCCCTGTAGTGGCTTAGCATTGTGGCTTGGAATCTATACAGAAAATGATTGAACGTTACCAGCTATAGTGAGAAATGGTATGTGGAAGAAATTTCATCGCTTTTTGCTAATAATCCCCTACCATGTTCAGAGCCAAACTTTTTTAGGTGAATTTGCATTAAATAATACCAGGCCTTGCAGAGCAGCAAATGCAAACCTTGCCAATGAATCTTCATCTTCCTATGATAAATATTTGTTCTCCTCCCCACTAAAATCATCAAAATCTGTAGGTCTTACATATTCACACACCAGAATGACATATATTCAATATAGGTCACCAAATGTTATGGGAGTAAAGGGAGGGAAAGCAAATAACTGCGAAGCACTTAAGTGAGCACACATCTAGAAATAAGGAAAGACGTAACCACTCTATTCTTTGAGGCAAACAAGACTGTCCTGGCCTCAAGAAAGGGTTTTTGGGAAATTGCATTAATTTTCCCACTCCTTTATATCTTCAGTATAACATATGTAAATAGTAATTGTCCATTTTGCCCTTCTTAAATGACAAATGCTTTTTAACTTTGGCCATTTTCCTAGAAAAATCTCCATTTCACAAGTTTTCAGCCTTCTCATATAAATTAACATAGCCCAGATGAAATCAGAACTCATATTCTCAACTTGAAGTTGTTATAAAGGCTGTTCTCTGTCCTTTCTGGAGGTTTTCTGTGCCTAGTGTGTTCAGCTGTATCAGTTTGAGTAATAGAACAATCTTTAAAGGTGAGAGCTTTTAACACTTTACTGGACCAAAATTGTTTCCTTAGCAAACTCAATTTCACTTAATTTGAGCAAAACATTAACCTGGCCTTACAATGTTCAGTTTCCCCAGTTTAGGTTCTAGTTCAGCCTTGAGTGAGACTCTGGCTCATTTGGTTTTCATAGGGCTTCTGCCTCGCTAATCAGAAGTTATTTTTAACTCACGTTGCTGCCTTTTTCATCAGTCTTTTGGAGGTGGAAATGCAGACAGAGCAATAGTGTGATAGTTGGAAGGACTCAGGTTTCTATTCCTAGCTTCTGCCACTGACTTTGTCTGAAATTCTCTTGTTCAGGAGCATACTATTCCATTTTATGCATCATACTCTATAAAATGAGAGTACACATCTGTCAAATGTTTTGAGGTCTTTGGGTAAAAGCTGTTCTGAGTGTTTGTTTCAGGGGATCACAGTTTGTGATGCCAGTACAACAGTACAGTTTTATTTCTTTGTGAAAAAGAAGCAGCATCAGTAGTTTACCATTCTGCATTGAAAGGGAAGCCTGTAATTTACGTAATAATCTTGAATTAATATGTTCTTCAACATACATATAACTAATAATTGTTTAATGGGAGCAGTGACTTAAATTGAATTCCTAGTAGATTTACTGGTCATTAGATTCTTTAAGGAAATAAGTAGTTATATTAATAAAGCATTTGTGGGACTGTTTTAGCAGGTGCCAAATTTCTGTGCTATTGGTGTTGTTCCAAACATACTTAATAAAACATAAATATTGTTCTCATGTTATGAATGCAATATCCAAGAGAAACCTACTAGTTCCAAGTGAGATGTTACTCTGCTTAATGGTACACATCTTATGTTTTCTCACTCTCATGGAAACAGCTTACTGCTATAGTTGCTGCATTAATCCATAATCCAATAAAGGGGATTTATTTGAGGGGTTGAAGGCAGAGAGAAGAAAAAAAAATGTCTTTGTAATGCCCTATGGGCAACAGTTAAGCTAAAAATAAGATGGGGCTCTTGAATGGCTCTGTGTTTGCCTTTCTTAGTGTTTGAGACATACACATTAAAGTTTCATGGTATTCTTTACAAACTTTACCAAAATGCTTGATTTTCTGAGAGGAGATTTAGGACTTTCCTCTCTTCTTTTGAATATGGGATGTGCCTTATCTGTATGTTTAAGATGGCCCATTCATGCTTTATTTTAAAATGTTGCTCAATTCTTGTGTCTGAAATAAATTTCACTGAACAGCCAAGAAGACATTCTAATTTTTTAATGCTTGAAAATTTCTCATGCTAGAATTATCATTTAATGAAGTAGTGCTTTACTCCAATTTCCAGTGTACAGTTTAGATAAGAATAATGATGTTGAGCTCTTGCAAGATATAAAAGCCTGGAAATCATTTGGTACTCAGATGCACACATCTTCCTGTGGGTCAAAATAATTGGAAGAAAGTTTTGAAGTTTTGGACGGGATTAAGAGTGTGTGTATGAATTAGGGGCTTAATTTTGGTTTTGGCACCTGCCATCATGTGATGCAACCAAAGCCTTGAGCTGTCTGCAAAATATTTGAGCCTGTGGGCTGCAAAGAGAAGCCTGCAGACATCACCACAGTGTAATCCACAAAGCCTGCCCAGGACTGGAAATGTGCAAAAACTGCCCGAAGTGTCCAGGAGATTTTGAAGCAAGTTGAGGAGATGTGAAAAAATGGCTCTAGCAAGTTTTTCTCAGTTGAGTCCATGTTGTAGGTAGTAGTGAGGGGCAGGGGGAGCTTGGCACATCCCTGGGGTCAGACACAGCAGCCAGTGGGGCTGATCGGTGCCCTGGTCTCCAGCTCCTTCTTCCTCTGAGCTAGCACTGGACTAGTTCTAAAAATAGCACATGTTACAGATGCTCCTGTTACCACTGCATGAAGGAACAGGATCCTTCTGCTTTGTGTGGGTAGAATTACAGTCCCTGAACATGAGCAAAATCAGGGCTGCAGGGACCCAGTCTTGGTGGACACTGGTGTCTGAAACACCTGAAGCTGCTTCTGCTGTTCCTCAGCTGCTTTATGTATTGTTTCTTCAGAGTTTGCAGCTCTTTGAAAACTGTCATGCTAATGTAAACAGCAGGCAGCAGGAGGGTCTAGCATGCAGTATATCATTTGACAGGATTGGCTTTTTTCCTTTATTTCAGTTTTGGGAATTGGTATAAAACATGTCCAGATTTTTGTAAGGAAATATTAATCAGATTGTAAAAATAGAATTCTTCTAGCAAAGAGAGTCTTCTTCTTTTTTTAAAAAAGATTGGTAAATTTAAAGTCAGTTTCAATTTTTACCCTTTTTATGCTTTGCTGTTGAAGTGGTGCTTACTGGGAGAGTACTGTATCCCATTTAAGTTTTAATTCTTTTCTGTTTGTTCATTCTGACTGCTTCTATTTTATAAAGTCAGGCAGAATGTTTTGTTAGCAAACAAATGGGAAGTACAAAGCAAGCAGCCCTTCCTTTTTAATAAATGCTTCCATTATTCTTTCTTAGTAGTTAGAATGTTATGTCATGGGCCAAACTTGAGTTGATAACTAAGCTAGAAATGATAATAAAGTCTTGGTTGTGGGAAATGGATAAACTTACTGATAAAATTCTTTTTTAAAAGGTGCCTGATGTCTTCTTCAGAGTTGCCTTTTTTAGTTTAGACTTACTGGCTTTGCACTAAGCTTTCTTTTGCTTTCTTTCTTTTTTTTTTTTCCTTCTTTTTTTAGTTATTTTTGGTGAGATTGGAATTTAGTATTATACTGATAATATCTTAACTTGAACTATTGTTAATTGTTGGCATGGACAATAAAGAATTGAGTTTTAATCAGTTAGGATGATACATGTAATAAATACGATAGTTATTTTCCTGTTTAAATTCTAATATCATGAAAATATTTAGATGGCCAGAGAACTGAAAGATCTTGGAAGATGGCTTAACAATACTGCATAAGAATCTGGATGCAGACACAGATTTATCTGTTAATCTGAATATCTCTATTTACTAGAGTATGATACAAAATGCTCGGTGTCTGTAAGTTACCAAGCACCTGAGACATGTTTTTAATGAGAGTAGTTTCAAGATTGTCTCAAGAACTGCCTGTCTGTCCTGTACCTTATGGCAGTTAATTCTTAAAATAATGAAGGCCTGGATCAGCTGAGTTTACATATGTGAGAAATGATATATGTATACATAGATGTGTGTGTGTGTGTATAGATATGTTTGTTTGGTTTGGTTTATTTTTGTTTTTTTTTTTCATGTGTTTATATGAATGGACCAACTGGAGTTGGTTCCAGTGAGTCCACTGGAATCTGGGTGTACAATAGAATGACAGGTATGCTGCTGTAGACCAGAGTGCTTATTCTATTTGTGTCTCTCATAATTTTTCATCTCACACTTTTGTATGAATATAGAAAAAACGTTAGATGCCTTTGGTAGAAACTCTTATCCATGACCATGCTGAGGAATTTCTTGATGTTTATCTACTTCAGTGATGTTATAGTTGCTAGAAAGTAAAAGTCATCCTGGCAAGATTTATTCTGGCTGCTGGTACAAGGCAAATAAACAGAATCTCTAATTTTCCATACCTGGTCCTAAAATTAGATTGTTCAAAGAATTTGAAAGACCTTAGGGACTGTTAGGAGTTGCTTTAACACACACCGCTCTTTAATCTTATGCAAACTAAACCAAGCAGAAAATAAAATTGCAAACCCTCCTTAGTATCAGGGACTGATTGCTGTGTTCTTCAGCTCTTTCAGTAGAACACTTGGCACTTTACCTCTTTTGGCATTGCAGATTCCCATTGCTGTAAATTTAGCAGCATTTCTGCATATATCTACATCTGTGTTGCTCTGTGAGTTTTCTTTGTAAATCCTGGTCTGAAAAGAGGAATGGAGAGTACAGCCTTAGAGCAATAACAGAGGATAAGTTCATGTAACTTTATGTTAATTTAATAGCCTGTAAGCCATTAAAGGACTGATGTACAAGGTCAGTAATAAACATTTCCCTATGCAGTAGTTTTTCTTTAGTCTGAGAGAAGATAATGTTGATTATCCCTGCCAGGAGAGGTGAGCATGTGTCTCTGAAACCATGATTGAAAAAATGCCTTGCTGTTTGTGTTTGCTCTCTCTTCCAATTGCAAAACAGAATTATTGTGTGAGTAGCTTGATTCATTGTGTTGGAACCATTTGGGATTATCATGAATTACTCATGGGAACTGTTGCATCCTGAAAAGTTGGGTATTCCAATGCTTATAAAAAACGAAAAGAAAAATGAAAATCCTTTACTAACGAGATATCCTTGGGGGTAGTTTCAGACAGATTCTGAGAGAATGACCCCTTGATGGGACCAAAAGATCAACATTAAATACTCTGTTAATGGCCTAGTAATGTTTTGTATTTCTTGGTGTGAGGTTGTATAAAATGTCTTCTTTTTTCTCCCTCAGATTAAAGAGGCACCTCAGGGTTACTGTTGAAACTTTCTTAAAGAAAACTGGGAGAACACATGAATTAATGTGTAGGCTGTTTTGTTGCTCAATGTTTCCACCAAAGCCATCCTAATTGCATCCACATTGTAAGCCTACACAGGCATTCATAGATCTATTAAATCATCTCCATCTTTCAAACGGGACAAGCTTAGCTCATTGCATTACCACTTTATGATTGTCTGTGTAGACAGATGAAAATGCACAAATAACTTTTAATCTTTCACAGTGACCATAGATTAATTTTTTGTACCTTTGTGAACTTGAAATGTTTCTCCCTGTAGCTTCATATGTATACTATGGCACCCGTTTGGTTTCTTCATGTTGCTGCTAAATTGCTGAAAAAATTCCTCCTTGTCCAGCAGTTGCCAACTTTTGTTGAATTTTGTTTAATAGAACTGAACGTATATAACCATTAAGAATAAATTCAGATTGCGCTGAAAATGTCCTCTAAGTTTTAATTTGAAAGTTTAAAGGCTGCGCAGATAGGACTGAGGACCTAATTGGGGTTAGAATTCATATTGCTGTATATAAAATCAGAAAAGAGCATATCAACATTCCTACTCTACTCTCTGTTACCAGCTCTGGTAATTAGCATCTGCTTTGATCCAAAATTTCACTCATCACACAGGAGCTATACACTAGTTTCATTTCCTCCTTCACTATGAAAAGGAAGAGGCAGTACCAATAACTCAAAGATTTAGCTCTGAATCCAAGGTTGTCTTGACAGTCAACCTAAAGCAGTTTGTTCACTTCCTCTTTGGATGTCTACATTTACTGTTGAGAAAATAATTTTAGCATACCATGAAGATTTTGCATTGTGTATGAATTGGGAGACAGAAGATCTCAGAAATACACAGCTGATATTCTATGCCTGTGGCAGTGTGGTAAGGATACTCTTTTGTCCACAAAGTGTTGCACTCAAAAATACAGGTGTTGGTCAGAGTTCTTAACAAGATTTTTAGCTTCCTTGACTCCTGATAGGCAAAATTTTTATTGCCAAATTTTCTTTGTCAGCTATGCTGTTATTAATAGAGGAGTACATGAGAGGGGCTCCACTTCATCCATATTCTGGTTTATCATCCATATACCTTAAGCTTTGCAGTAGTCACCTGTAGTATATATTGCTGCTGGATAGGGAAAATAAAGCACACTTTAAATATTGCATAATGATGTTCTCTTCTGTCATATGCCCATAGTGAAGTAAGTCAATAAGATACAATGTGCTGAACTGATGAGGGGAAAAAAACCACCTTTATCTTTTGAAGATATTTAGGCAATCAGTGTTCTGAAGGGACTCACTCTGTTTTGCCTCTTCAGCTTGGAATGGCATTATTTATGTTTAGAGAGAATTGTGATTAAAATATAGTTAAAATGAAATTATTTTCTGTTTCTGGAAGCCACAATGGCTATGAAATCTGCAGCATTTCCTCCTTTATCTCCACTAGAGAGCATGGCCAGCTGTGTTGCTAAGGCCTCTCCTGGATTTAGTGAAATGCTGATTGGGATGTGACAGTCTGTCCTGGATAAAATGTCACTGGAAATTGTATTAACTTTCTGTTCTCTTATCATGTGTGCTCATTAAGAAAAATTAGAAGCAGAAGGTACTTTGGACTTCTTCAAGACAAAAATCTAGATCAGAGTCTCTCAGACTCATAAAATCACTAAGGTTGGAAAAGACCTCCAAGATCAAGTCCAACCATTCATTCAGCGCTGCCTTATTCGCCACTAAACCATGTCCCCATGTCCTCAAGTGTCACATCTATGCACCTTTTGAACATTCCCACAGATGGCGATTCCACCACTTCCCTGAGTAGCCTATTCCAATGCCTGACCACCCTTTCAGGGAAGAAATTTATCCTAATATCCAATCTAAACTTCCCCTGTTGCAACTTGAAGCCAGTTTCTCTTGCCCTATTGCTTGTTACTTGGCAGAGGAGACTGACCCCTACTTTACAGGTACCTCAAAGGAGGTTGCAGCAGAAAATGACTCCCTACTGAGCCTCCTTTTCTCCTGGTTAAACAACCCCAGCCAGCTCCCTCAGCCGCTTCTCAGAGGAATTGTGTTCCAGACTCTTCCCTGGCTCTGTTTCCCTGCTCTGGACCTGCTCCAGCACCTCAGTATCCTTCTTGTAGTGAGGAGCCCAGAACTGAACACAGAACTCAAGGTGAGGCCTCATCTGTGCTGAATAGAGGGGGACAGTCACTGTCCTGGTCCTGCTGGCCACACTATTGCTGATACAGGCCAGGATACCATTGGCCTTCTTGGCCACCTGGGTACATGCTGGCTCAAGTTCAGCGGCTGTTGACCAGCACCCCCAGGTCCTTTTCTGCCAGGCAGCTTTTCAGCCACACTTACCCCAGCCTGTAGTGTTGCTTGGGACTGTTGTGACCCAAAGGAATGTTTTGATCTCTTTTCATGCTGCCAGTGAAGGAAAGTCCATGTTCTTCATAGCCGGTTTCTTCTGTCACTTTGTGATCTATAGACTTGCCCTACCTTTTTGCCCCCTTCTTCTCAGTGTCACCTTTCTTTAAACTCTGTTCCATTTTTAGCTCTCTATTTGCTCTAGACAGGACAAATAGTAATTAGTTTTTTTCCTCCATACACACATGCTATTTGCTTTTAAAGAGTGGTGTTTTCCTTTCTTCACTCTTGTCATGGAAGCCAGAGTGGCTCTGTAGCATTGCCAGTGGTGATGGATGTGAGCATCCAGTGGTGAGACAGCTGCATCCAAAGTCATTACCAGTGGTAGTTAATGGCTCTGCTGGGTGATACAGTGCTCTGAGGGTAACTTGCATCTTGCCAAAGAGGGACCATGATGCCAAGAGGGCCATGCATGGCTGAGGCCTGTCTTTATCCATCCTGTAGGAATTGGGAGCACTCCTGCTACCAAGGCTGAGGAGGTGAAAGCAGCAGGGGGCAGGGGTCTGTGTCCTTAGGGTGTGCTGTGAAAGGAGTCTTGCTGAACCTTGCCAGTTTTCCTATGCTGTGCTAGATGCAGTCACACACACAAAAAAAGAAAAGGAAAAGAAAAAGGAAGGAAAGCACTGCTTCTAACTAAACTCCATTTTTTCAGTCTTTTGTTTTAAGCTGCCATTCCAAGGGTCTGGCCATTGTTGTTCCCTATATTCACAGATAATGTGTAGAATGCTGAAGTGTTTCTTTTGGCTGATTTGTGGATGTGTGGTCAAAGGGAAAAAAAACATCGAAAGGATTTTAATTTTTTTTTTTTTTTTTTTTTTTAGTTTGCAATACTTCATCTGTTGTTGAAAGCAGCATTATGGAGAGTCTGATTTTCACACTTGTGGATTCAATACCTTTTTGTACTTGGATTACTTGTTTTTCTACACTTGTTCAGATAGTGTAGCTTCAGACAAAACTGTGAACTAACCTAGAGAAGGTCACAAATGCTGGAGTGTTTTAATGTGCAGAAGTCTGACCTCTGTTTTGTAGAACGCAGAATTACTCCTCTGTGCTTGTTCAGTCGGTTTGGTATATTGCAGCAGGCAGCCTCTGGCTTGCTGGCAGAACCTGGCTTGCAGGAATGGTAACTCCTGGCAGGTTCTCAGTCCTGAGTGGAGGGCAAGGATTTAAAATCCTGTATGGCTACAGCTCCTCCCAGTGGCAGGTCCTTCGCTTCTGCTTGCTGGTGCAGCAGTCCTGAGAAACACCAGCCCACAGCATTTTTGCAGAGGGGGGAAGGGGTCTTTTTGTGACTGACTGCTAGGATCTATAATAAGGAACAGGCTGAGTATTTATAGCAGCCTACTGGACAGAAAAACTGCGAGAAACATAGGTGTGGTCCCCCATGCAGCATTGCTTATGCTGCCTCAATAGAGGTTTTAGAAATGGTGTGTCTCCACAAAGGACAGAACTGCTGCTGTTGTTTTATACGTGAAATCACCTTCATTTTTCCTGCAGAAAACATGAGATTCATATTCTATGCACATAGTTAAACTCTCATCATCTGGCATCATGATTGCTGCAGTGTCCTTTTAACAGGCCTTTACAAATGCAGTTTTGCTCTTGCTGTATCAGTCTCAGACTACTGCTGCATGCTGAATTATATTCTCGTACAACAAGCCATTTCAAAGTGTTTGGGCAATGCTTCCAGGAGCAGTGGAGGAGATAGCATGACTGTTGGCACAAACTGTTTGGCTCTATGCCTGTCCATATTGAAATATTTTCTGTGCTGTTTTTGTATATATAAAACCTTTGTGTGTTCACACAATGTGAATGTATAACACTTTATTGTTGAAAACTGGACAGGATTTTTGAAAATCAGTTACTAGACTCCTTTCCATTTCTAATTGCATATGCATTTACATTTATTGAATTCTGTTTCAGTTCTGCTTACAGTATTCCCTTTCTCTTACATCCTTAATTGGTAAGCTTTTATATACATCAATACACCAGCACTGCAAAGTGCAGACTTTCCACCAGGTCCTTGGAGGTTTTCAAGACTTGACGGGCCAAAACCCTGTGCAACTTGATCTGAATTCAGTATTGAACCATAATTTAAATAGAAGGTTGGATTAGAGAACCTTTTGAGAACCCCTTAGGTCTAAACCAGTCTAATCTTTTTTCTTTTTCTGAGGAGATTGAATACCTGGCTCTCTAGTCAGTAGTAGGGGCCAGAGCTTCAGTGATGAAGGACTAATGCAATGGAGAGTCAAAGAGCAGCAAATCAGCTGCTATTGACACCTATCAGTGTAACTGAGCACCAAACAAATATATCAGAAATGCCCTGCGTTTCCCTGTCTCTCTGCTTTGGGTGGAGTGCTGGGGTGTGCTTCAGTTCACTTGCACAGCTGCAGAAGGAAAAGCCCTGGGTGTGTTCCTAGTGGCCTCATCTCTGTGTCCTCACTTCCACTGCATCCAAAAAATACTGCTTATACTTTTTATGAATTCTTATGGCTTTTCCCTCTTTTGGCAATCAACTGTAAATCATTAAAATATTGAGTATGGTTCATTTGGTAAGATTTTAAAAAGGTCTGTCAGTCTTCTGTTCTAAAAGCAAGTGGTGACTTTTTTATAAGAAAGTTGAGATTGAAATTTTTGCTAATTAGATGGTATTGACTATTGTCATTGGAAAGGCTCAATTTTGATTATTAGGAGATGGAACAGAAGAACACTGGGAAGACAGAGTAGACTGTCTAAAAATTACTAAGGATTTCTGCAACCCTTTTCTTTTTACAGGCAAAAATTAAACATTTTTCTGTGTGATGGTATATATATATGTTAATGTATAGCTCTACAATGTGGTACAGTTGACACACCACCACCATCACCCCTCCCCCCCAGTCCTCCTTTCAGTTTCATGGAGTCATAAGGCGATTTTTTTTTTCATGGTGCCATAAGATGATTTAGATTAGAAGGGACTTTGGAGGTCAGCTAGTCCAGACCCCCGCTCAAAGCAGGACCAGCTTAGTTAAAGTTGCTCAGTGTTGCTATCCAGGATAAGTTTTTAATATCTCCAAGGCCAGGTATTCCACAGCTTTTCTAGAAAGCCTACTTCATTATTTGGCTGTGATGTAAGACTTTTTTTCAGAACACAAAGTCAGAATTTCTGTTCTTGAAACTTGCATTTCTACCCTTCGTCCTATCACTGTCTGTCTCCAAGAAGAGTCTGCCAGAGAGGCTCTCTGCAGTGTAGATTGTCAGTTATGCAGAGTAAAAATATCCTTGTTACTTTTCTATGACAGTAAAGGGCCCATAACACATGAAGGTACCTGAAAATATTTCTAGTCTATTCGTTTTAAGACATGAAAATTAATACGTTGGACCTAGAAGCTTATAAATTTGAGCCCTGGTACAGTATAAGCAGCTCTGTCTGGTATAATATTAGTTTAGGAAGATGCTTGTGTTCACAGGAGTTGTAGCTTTCAGAAGGAAACTTATTTGGAATTTTTGATATCTGGAGAGAAGTTTTTCTTCAGTGGAGCCAAGGGTGGAGTAGGGTATAATTATGGGTAAATACTCTTTGTTCTATCCACTGTTAAAACTAGTCTTTTGTATTTTAGAATCTATGCAAGTTCTTACTTGATCTGTGCTACCTAAAATGAAGCAGGTTGAGCTCCAAAACTTTGAATTTTGGTCCCACAGGAGATCTGAGCTGTGGAAGGGAGCACAGACACTTCCCATCCTTTCCTTCAACTGCCAGCCAGCAGTGACTTGACTGGCAAAGCTTTTAGCTGCCTTCCTGGAAGACACTGGAGTCATTAGCCCTTGGAAGTTAATGAATGAGCTTTTTAAAGGGAGCTGCTCTTGATGGGTTTGGCCAAGGGTCACACTCACTTTGGGAATACCATCCCCTTCTTGCTGCCTCCATGCTTTCATCTGTCCATCAGGACCGACCCTTGTTTAGACCTTTTGTGTGCTTATATTATTTGGTTTGTGAATTGTGTTCATTGTTAACTTTGTCAGCAATAATACTTTGCAGTAAAAGGAGGTAACTTAAAACAATGCTTTAATTATTTCCAAAAGAGTTTTCAAAAAAATCAATTTTTGATGATTTGACATGTTTAATTAAAAAGGTGCAAAGGTGAAGTTACCCAGCAAGTTGCCAGTCATCTCTGGTTTAACTTGACAAGTAGCTTTCTTATACAAACTTTACGACTTAATACCCTAATTTTTTCTTCACTCAGTATTCTCCGTGAAAAAGTAATGTTGTGTGTGTTTTTTTTTTTTTGTTTTTTTTTTTTAATAGAATCTTCTGGGACAGTCAGTTTTTTTGTTGATGATTAAGTAGTTGTAGTAAGTGCTGATTAATCAGTGTTGTGGTTGGGTTTTTTGTTTGGTTTTTTTTTGCATCCTCTTTGGAACTCCATTAAAAAATTTTATTTTTGTGTAATGTTTTCTATTGTTCAAATCTTGAGCTAGATACATTTTGAATAATTAAATGAAACTGTACTTTCACTAAACTATTATGCGCAGAAAGATCTGAGTGTTTTTTAGCAAATTAATTAGATACTAGTTGCAAATTGAATTTAGAATTCTGTTCTTTAGCACTTCAAACAACACAAATTAGTAACTTCATGTACTTTTTTCCTTTTTTCTTTGGGAATGCACAAGTACATTTCCAGGGGGGTTCTTAATGCATATTACTCCACTTTGTTCCAGAGCTGAACATCATGCAAAATATTCTTCAGCTGTCAAAGTCTTTTTGCAAGAGAACACTGCAGCTAGTGATTTAAAATGATAGCCAGCCCTTTGTTTTTAGTGCTTGTGAAGAAAGTGCTGCTGCTTGTAGTCTTTTTCCTTAAATGGCCTTTGGGAGGGTGACTTACCTCCAGTGAGATAAAGCTGAAGAGCATCTGTGTTGCCCTGACACAAAACAGCCTGGCTGTTTTGATGGTGGCCACTGCTGTCTGCTTGCAGGGATGGCAAAAGAAGAACTTTTCCAGGATAGCTCAAGGACTAAGCTCATCCTGAGACTGCCTGTTGGAATGGTCTCAATTGAGTGAGAGCTAATGATACAATAGAACTACCTCTGTGTTGTGGACCTAGCTGCTTATGAAGCAGTTCCTCAACTGCTGCAACTGAGGGCCAGGCATTTTCAAGGTAAACAAGCACCAATTTAGTTTGGGTCAGAAAGCCACTTTTATAATTCAGTTTCAGTTGCACAAAATATATGAATATTTAATAACATACTTGCAGTTGTCTCTTTAACTGAAGTTGTGAAGTATATGCTGATTTGCCTGCTACTGGAGGATGATGAAATGTTTAGCTGAATATAAACCTCAATAGAAAATTATTCTTATGGGAAAAATTTAAGGGAAACGCTTCCTTACATTTGTGTGAACTTTTGAACCTTAGGAAATGCTAAAATAAAAATAAAACCTTCCAGTTAAAAACTTTGAGAAGGATGGTTTGACATAGTTACAGGCATAGTTTATACCTAGAGGTGATTATACAATGTATTCTGCTCCTCAGTGCCCCATTATTTTGGCTAATGGATTCAATATGTGATTGATTTACATTGCACACAAATTGAAAACTTTGCATTAAAAATTTGAGTAGAAAAACTAGTGGCTAGGAATATAAACTCAGTGGGAAGCTGAAAAAATATACCTTTCAAATTCCATGGAAAGTACCTAAAAAAACTTTAGCTGTTTTGACATGCCCCAAAGATTCTGCTACTTAGCTAGGGAGGCTAATATTCAGTGTCTTTCATTGCAGGATCCTGGAATGGTTTGTGTTGGAAGGGGCCTTACAATTATCTTGTTCTGACTCCCCCCACTATGGGCACAAAACTTTCCACTAGAGCAAGCTGCTCAAAGCCTCATCCAGCCTCACCTTCACCACTTCCAGGGATGGGGCATCTGCAGGTTCTCTGAGGAGCCTGTGCCAGTGCCTCACAACACTTACAGTACAGAGTTTTTCCTAATACCTATTCTTAATGTATTCTTTTTCAGTTTAGAACCAGTCTTCCTTGTCTTATCTCTACATGTCCTCATCAAAATTGCCTATCCAGCTTTCTTGTAGGCCTCCTTTAGGTGCTAGAAGGATGCAATAAGGCCTCTTCAGAGCCCTCATTTTTTCCAGGCTGAACAACCTCTCTCAGCCTGTCCTGATAGGAGAGGTGCTTCAGCCCTCTGAACATCTTTCTAGTTCTCTGCTAGCCCTGTTCTAGTAGGTCCACAGTTCTGTTAAGTTGAAGACCCCAGAGCTGCATGCAGCTCTCTGGGTGATTCTCACAAGAACAGAGGTGCAGAATCCCCTCCCTTGCCCTGCAGCCCACGCTGCTTCTGATGCAGCCTAGAATACAGTTGGTTTTCTGGGCTGCCAAGTGCACATTGATGAGTCATGTTGAGCTTCTCCTCAACCAACGTCCCCCAAGTCTTTCTTCTCAGGGCTGCTCTCAATCCATTCTCTGCCCAACCTGTGTTGGTGCTTGGGGTTGCCTTCACCCAGGTGCAGGACCTTGCACTGTGTTGTTGAACTTCATGAGGTTCAGATGGCCCCACCTCTCAAGCCTGTCCAGATCCCTCTGGAGTGGCAGTGTGTTGACCACAGCACACAGGTTGGTGTTGTCAGTGAACTTGCTGAGGGAGCATTCAGTACCACTGTCCAGATCGCCAGCAAAGCTGTTAGACTGTGCTGTTCCCAATTCCAGCCCCTGAAGTACACCACTCATCACTGGTCTACACTTAAACATTGAGCTGTTGACCACAACTCTTTGAGTGTGACCTTCCCAACAATTCCTTACCCACTGAGCAGTCCACCTGTCAAATCAATGTTTCTCCAGTTTTGAGACAAGGATGTTGTGCTTTGCCACCTGTCCCTGCCCTCCCTTTAATCCTGTCCTACCTAAGATCTTGATCAACTCCTCATCCATCCACAGGCAGACCTCCATGCACTCCAGCTGGCCACTAACATAGAGAGCAACACCCCTCCTTGTCCACCCTGCCCGTGCTTCCTGAAGA
This sequence comes from Peucedramus taeniatus, assembly GCA_013400575.1. NCBI lineage: Eukaryota > Metazoa > Chordata > Aves > Passeriformes > Fringillidae > Peucedramus > Peucedramus taeniatus. The sequence goes on along the minus strand of WBNO01003475.1, from coordinate 231,354 downwards.
GCCTGTATCCTTCCATTCCAACAGTCCAGTCATAGGAGCTATTCGACCACATTTGCATCATGCACATAAGATCACAGCTAACTCTTTTTGTTTATTCCCCATGCTGCCTGTGTTTGCATAGAGGCATTTCAGTTGGGCCTCCCATGAAGCCAGCTTAATGGCTGAAGTGGCTGGAATTGCCTTGTGGTGCTCTTTAGGGGCTCTCTGGCTGACTTGTGATCCTGCTCCAGGCTCTGGGCTTCTTTTGCTGGCACTGACATCAAACTGGTATGAGTGGGATAAATTGAAGTTCCTCACCCCCAGCACTGTTGGTTTAAAGCCCTCTTCCCTGGCTTGGTGAGGCTATGACTGAAGACACGCTTCCCCTTCTCTGACAGACGGTCCACGTCAGCTCCTGGTAGAACCAGGTTTTTCAAAGCAGGTCCCATGGTCCAGGTACTTGAGCCCCTGGTGGTGGTACCAGTCCAGGAACTACTTTGTGATTTTCCAGATTCAACTGGCCCTTTCAAATCCATTTGACTGGGAGGATTGATTATAAAAATCTACCTGTGCTCCAGAGTTCCTTACTGTCACTCTCAGGGCTCTATAATCCTTCATACTCCTCACATGCTTCCGGTCGTATCACTGCTGTCCATGTGAAACAACGTCAGATAATAGTATTTGTGTGTTTTGACAAAGTCATTCCTAGCCAATGAAATATAGAAGTTTAATGTTTTTGTAAAACTGAAACACTGAAGATACATCAATTAGAAGGCTTCAAGACACATCAGTTAAAAAGCTCCAAGAAAACATGTGAGAACTTTTCCTGGTGTCTTTTTGATTTCTCTTTTAGTCACTGAGAAACGCAATATTTGTGCCCAGATTGTATCTGATTTTTCTCATGCCAGTTTGAAAGCTGAGTGCCTTAGAGTTTTGGGATTACTTGAAATTTTTCTGTTGTGGAATGCATGAGACACAGGGTGTACTAGCCATCCTGAGGAGAGGATGCAGCAGATCTTAACAGCATTGCAGCTGTGGTGGGATAGAAGTGTGGGAGTAAAACCAGGCTTGTTGTGCTGTGAGGAGCAGGAGAGGAAAGAAGAGTAATATCCCTTACTAGACCAGCTAACAAAAAGGGAGGGAGTGGAATTTTGTAGTGTATGAATTCTTAGGTGTAAATGGAAAATGGTAAATTGGTTACACTGATTAATTAACTAAAGCATTTCGTTTACTTGAAGTTCATTTAGTTAGGTTACGGCAGACAAAAAAACCAGCATGAGCAAACTATGACTTCACCTTGACTGTATCCTTTAGCACTCTATTTACAATGCTACAACAAATGAAATAGAATGAGGTTTGGTTTGAATGGAGACTACACAAATGAATGACAATTGACTCTTTTTATTTCCTGAAAGGTCTCGGTGTCATTGTCACCTTCTCACCTACTGCCAACTAACTAAAAGAGATAAAAAATGAGTCGCCAAACCATGAAGAATAAACCAAGCAATAAAACATCAGCTGGTTTAACAAGATCCAGTACTATCCTGTAGGTTTTATGTTCTTCAGTGTCACATTTAAGGAACTGAACTGGGAATGGGTTGTCTGGGATGCACTGTACAAAGTATATCCCAGCACTGTCTTGATCTTGCTGTAGGGAGAAAGTAGTTCCTAAGTTTGAAAACCAATTAGTCACATATGCTAAAGATGACTTGTAAATTGGATATTCTGGGACCAAAGATTTTCAGAACTGTAGAGAAATTGAATACTTTGGCTTAATTATAAGTGTATAGACTGTTAAAAGACGTGTAATTGGATGTGAATTTTGCAAGATTCTTGTATTTCTGCTTTCAGTTAATAATTTTAAGTTATTAAACATTTAATGACTTCGTATGGCTTGCTCTATCTGCTCTAGCTGCTTACTGCTAAGTGGTTACAGGAATGCCTGTATGTGAAACTGGGCTCCCAATGTGTGCACAGGGGACCTCACTACTTAACTGGTCTTTCACATCTTGATATTAATTAAATCTTGTTAACATACAAGAAAATAAAGAGCCTTAAAACCACAGAACCAGTAGTAATTTAGAAGTAAAATCTGATTTTGGGAATATGGAATGAAGTCTGTTTAGGATGTTACATTGATGGTTGATCATTCTGTATCACTAGGGTGCTTATTCTCAGTTCTCCCCCTGATGGTGGGTCCAGTTGCTGCTCTAATGCAATGGCAACTGTGGATAATTGAATGCCTGGAGTGCTTTAAGTAGCACATCAGATCACATCCAGCTCGAGCTTTCTTTGAGCAGGGTTTGGAATGTTTATTGTTGTGGCTTCACAGTTTTTGAGTTTTCTTCTCCCTGACAAGCTGTCTGCAGCATGTCAAACCCCTTAACAACTATTTCTCCTATACTTTGGTCACAGGAAGAGGAAGAAAACAGCTAGTGTTACCTATCTTTTTCCTGTCCTGTCTTCAAGAAGAATTGTATCCTTCCTTTTCTATCTGCTCTTTAATAATATAATAAGTAAATAACTTAGTCTTTAACTTCCTTACTTTACCCAAGTGCCCTAAGCACAGTAAGCATTAGTCCTGTTATTGATGAGGAAGTGAGGAACAAGCAACAAGTGATTTCATCAATGTGGTATATGACATCCATATTGTGTGATGAGGTCATGTGCCGCACAGCATGCTGATCTAGATTGGCCATCTGACCATCTTCTAAAGTGTGGCCTCCTTTTTTTTTTTTTTTTTCCTTTTCCCCTGTGTTTTTTATCCAAATATAACTTTTCTTATTTTTCTCTGTCTAACTAAATGAACAATTATACCTATGTATTCCCCTCTGTATGGAAGGGAGAAGAGTTTGAAACAAGCAATCAATGACTGTGTAACCTGGCATAAGCAACAAAGCTTCTAAGATTGAAACTAGTGTTAGGCTGCAGTTTTTAAGCACTTTAAAGTAGGCAGTGATACTGAAATAAATTCTGCTGATCAGCTTCTGACTTTTGACTTCTAGAAGTTTTGGAGCATCTGTGCAGTGATCTAGATTTTAGAACTGTTGCAGGATAAAATTAATTATCTCAATAGCATCTAAAATGCTTGTGCAATCTACACAGATTTTTGTGCCAGCACGAGGCCAAGGGTGAAATGGGGATGGAAACACTTGAGAGGGGAATGAAGTATGTTTTTCAAGCTAGTGTAAGTGGTTCTGCTGTCACTGCCTGTCAGCCTGCAGCAGCCTCAGGTGAACTTCCCTGCCATGAGCACTGACACTGGGCTGTTCTAGTTCAGTAAAATTCAAGATGTGACTGTAGTGGAAGTTAATGCCCCTGTGCTGGTGTGTGTTTAGCTCCTGTCATTAGGGATGGAGAGTTCTTAATTTTTTTGCTCTGGCTCACAGTTAAGGTTTGTACTGAAGCATCTGTACTGTTGTTGCTTGTGTTGTCTAGGTTAAGCTCATGCATGAGAATACCTTGATTTTTCTATGTAGAAAATAGATGGCATGGCATACAGAGGTAGGGAGAAGCTAATTGTCCTTTTTCTTGGGTCCTCTGAATAAATTGATACATACATTTGATAGTTTAGGAAAGATTAACTATTTCTTCAGACCTCTCTGTGCTTTTGGCATAAATTAAAATAGTAGAAGGTATATTAAGAGATTCAGTATATAACAGTCATAAATATGGAATATCCTCATAGGTTGTTCCTTGCTACTCAACCCCAGTTAAAGAATGGGCATACTATGTATTTTTGTGAAAAAATTCTGCACCGCTTCTAAATATATGTAGATTTGTTTGTTAGGAGGAGGCTGATGAAAAAGTGTAATTTCTGTTTATCTTGATTAGGTTGTACTGTGTATTTTTATCTATTTCACTTTTAGAGATGAAGTTAATTTAGTTCATTTTGTTAAACTATGGGGTATCCTCCAGGAAATAGTTTGCAAAATGCCCACTTTCTCGGTCTGATTGCTTCAGATTACCTTAACTTTCTTTTTAGCTGGAAGACACAGTTCCCCTTCTAGGATTACCAGATTGATGATCTCCTGTGCAAAAAGTGAACAGGCAAAGTGCTTTTTTCCGTCTTGCATCAACATCTGTTAAAGTTTTCTGCTGTTACATGCAGCCCACTTCTCCTATTGAGAAAGCTGGCAAGGGCACAGAACATAATTGTTGTGATGAACTTGAATCTAAAATAAAAGTAGTTTTTTAAACTTCCATAACATACTGGTGTTAAGCTAGCATTTTCCCATGTGATTCGCTCATACAGATTGTATTAACTGTACCTATGGGTAAAGCTGTGCAGGAAGATCTGGACCATGACTTCCAAAGGGTTAATGAAAATGCACTTGCAGGGAATAACTGCTTCAGAGAGAATCTTGCAAAAGGCAATATTTATAGGAAATATTTTGCCTTAGTGTAAGCCTGCAGGTGGGGCTAGAGTTGAGAAATGGGGAAAAAAAAAAATCTGTTATTTGATAATGGTTATGTTAATGTTGTTAGCTTTTATTTGAAGTAGCCAGTCTTGTCTGACTTTGTCTCAAGCACAATAAAGGCCAATCCACCAGTTTCATGTAGCCTGAAGAGGATAGAGGATTAGAATAGTTCCATTGTTGTGGTTCTTGATTAAATGTGAGATATAGTGGAAACACTGGTCTTTGTAAGCCTCCTGTCCTCTCTTAAACTTTGTAATTGACTTGTAAGGTTTCCTATTTGAAGTATTCCTACTGGTTAACCAAAAGCGGTCTACTATCTTTCACACCCTGACATGGATAATTTCCATCTCTCTTGCTTTTGGTGTGTTATTTTTTGCTTGTTTGGGCATTTTCAAAAAATGTTGCTGAAAAACTGAGTTTCATAAAGCTAACCTCTATCTGCAACTCTATGAAGACCTAGATTATGAATGAGAGTAAGTTGCATTTTTAGAAGAATCTGTTCATTCTGAATATTGCTTGAAATTACAGTGAACAAAAAAATTGCAGGTCTTGCTTTATTGTGTGACTTGACATGATAATTTCTGTATCAAATGGTTGACTGTTTTGCCACAGATCACTTCTTGTGTTTTGCTTGTTCTCCCCAGAAATACACCTTGCTGGATGATGTGGTATTTTTTCCAGTAGCAGGGAAGGAGTGTGGTCACACCTTCCTTGTCACTTAGCACGACCCACCTGTGAAGAGGCAGTGGAGTCAGCCTGCTGATATTCTGTAAATATCAGGCTTCTGTGACACATAAGGTTATGTCCCTGTTACTTCTCATCCCTCCCCATTTGCCTCAGGGAAACAAGGGGACCAGGGGTCAGATGCAAAGTCTGGGCAGTGTTATTTCTGGCAATGCTACATGAAGGGTTTGAAAACCACCATTTAAGATTCATATTTCAGCCTCACCAGGCCAGCAGCATTCTCTTCCAAGGGTGTAGCAGGAGTTGCCTGGTTGTTATTCTGTGCTGTTTGCGGAAAACTTACCATCCTGACAGATGTGACAGCGTGTCTGCATTGAGAAGCTGGTTGTCCTCATCCTTGTTTCCATCAGTAGTAATGGAAATGGGTGGCTCTGAAATTTGCAGTCAGATGGCAAGCTGCTTGCTTCCTCTTGATGTTTATTGCAGGCTAAGATGTTGTAGCAGCATCCCTCTTTCCATAAGATGTCAGTTTTCTTTTACAGTACTGTGGGATTTTGTTTCACTGCTGTTGCTTGGAAAGGGGTATCTCTCATAAGTAAGTCACCTTAAAAAAGAAGTACCAAGCATAAATTGATAATGTTTATTTCTTAAATAAGCAGCTAGCCTGAAACAAGAGCTCTGAAGGAAAGAAACATTCAGTGCTTGCCCTGAGGGTTACCTCTGAGGAAAATAGTTAATATTTCAACATCTGGAAGTCAGATAAATGCTTATCCCAAGGTCTTTCCCAAAACTCTAAAGGAGGCAAATCACCATCAGTTAAAAACAGGCACATGGGGATATGTTCAGTGACTTTTAATACTTATGATCTAGTATTTTCAGTATACTGAATATGTGCAGGTAGTATAAGGTAGTATGAATTTATTCTTTACTTGAAGCATTGCTGAGTTTTTGTGTTCAATTAGTTTATCATCTCCAGCTTTTTCTGATGCTGTGTAGAAAACTGTCTTTTACATATAGATTTTATGGAAGCAGCAAGAAGAGAAGGGAAAATAGAGACTACAAAGTAAAACTGTAAGTCCATTCCTGGAGGAGAGGAACAGCTCCTGTGCAGATGTCCCTGTATTTAGCTGTAAGAGCTCCATACATAATTGGGTGTGAGGGGTTGCTGCCTCCTGTGTTCATGACTCAAGTGTAGGCTTCCTATCTAATGCCAGGAACCACATGTCTATCAACAGCACCACTCAAGCTAAGTGATTTAAGCTCCCAAGCCAAATTATGAATTCTGTTGTTCTTAAGCCCACTAGAAAAGGCATTCAGAAATCTGCCACTGGATCATCTCCTGCTCTCCCAGGAGACATCCTCACAAGCCCCACACTGATTGCCCTCATTAGACTGTACTCACTGTGTGAGCTAGACCTTTTATTGTCTCACATAGCTGGAAGATGGTAGAAAGGACTTTCTTATGTTTTAGCAGGTGCTGGGAATTGTTAAAGGGGTGTGATTTTTTTAACTTAGATAGTCAGACCAGATGAAAAGGTAAATATAATTCATCTGGAAAAAAAAGTTAGGAAAGTTAGCTAGAGAGGCAAGGCCAGGGGCCGGAGGAATTAGTCACAGTCAAAGAAATGTTGATGATGTTGTGGGTTTTGTCTTGGTTTTAAGTTTTTCTCTTGCTTGCCTGCAATAAAGACAACTGAGCACATGGAGTGAGAAAGACTTTGTTAGAAAACTTGTCATCAACAAAGGAGGTCAGGTGAGATGGGGGCCTTAGAAAGTGCAGCCAGTGTTTGTCCTGCATAAGCTTGTACAAATTGCAGCTTTGAAACAAAGAGTTGTCTTTTTCAATGCTTTTATTGTTTGTTTGGTTGGTTGGTTGGTTTGTTTTTTATTTATTTTTATTTTTATGATTCCTCTTGTGCAAGAGGGGAAAGAATGAGCCTGAGTTTGATTATTCAACTCTCCACAACCCAAAAAGAAGGAAGGGGTCTTGAGAAAAGCTGATGAAGCTGAAAACCACCACTTCTGTTACATTGTGCCTTGGGTGAAATTGGACATGCCTTCTTATATCTTTCCTATAACTGCTTTGAAATCTGTCTGTAGCAAGGGCAGTGTACTCATCTATTGTGATGGGGTTTTTTAAATTTCTGTTTTGTTTTATTATCTGCGACATAAGAACTCAAAACACCCAAAGACCATTTTCAGATCTTTAAGTTGCAATCTTGAGAGCTCAGCAGATGATGTAATTTTTAAAGCAATTTGCTGCTTCTACCAATGTAGGATTTCAAAGTTTTTATTACCAGGAGCAAACCTTAGATTAGAAGCTATTTTATCTTTTACCTATATACCTATTGTACTGGTATATGAAAGGAGTCTTAGTTCTTTTATATGTACCAATAAAGCAGCTTTTGGATTATGAAGAAAAATATAGCTTAGGTTGAGTTTATAGAGCTACAAGTTCTTCTATTATCTCAATTAGATTTCTTAAACTTCATTCAGATTGCTGTCATCTCCTTTCAAGAAGCCTACATTCTGATCTTGTGGTAATTTTTTGCTCTGCACAAACAAATATATTCTGACTGTATTAAAAGCTAGGTATGTATTAAAAGCAATTAAAAAAAATAAGGAACAATTTAAGCATAACTTTGAGATGATCCATTCATTTGAAGGAAGCATAAAGCCAACCCTTTTCTTGGCCAGGTATTGAAAAGGGGGTCAATGTTGAATTTATTTTCCAAGGAACTTTCAGCAGACAGAACAGGGGAGCTGGCCATGTTGTGTGGGAAGCTCCAGGGTCTCTGGTGCTTCCAACTATCTTTTGGAGAGTTGCCTTAAAACTCATTCAGCTGTTGTGAAAAGTCTCTTCCATCCTACTTAAACCCATTGAAGTTTTAGCTTCTCTTGTATTCTCTTGCTTTTTTCTAAATATGTAACAAATAAACCTTCTAGTTCGAGCATCTTACTGTATATCAGGTGTGTTGTATGTTGAGAATTTTGCAATAAGTTTAGATATTTAAACTTTACAATGTCTTCTATACAGTATAGTGATTTTATCCTAATTGTTTATTACTAATCACAGGCTACTTTCCACCAGTTTAAAGCTGTATTTGTTTGATTATTTGTTCCCTAACTATATTTCATAATTTATGTATTATTTCTATATGTATATCTTTTCTGCACTTTTTTTTTTTTCAGTTGGCACTTACACTTTTCATAGTGTACTGTCTTTTCCACTCTGTCCAAGTGATATTTCATCAATGCCTAAGAGTGTGTCTGGCTGCTTGCCTATTGAGATTTTGCATACAGGAGAGCATGGCCTTAGCTTAGCATAAAATCATGTCTCCTTTGCATTTTTTTTTTTTAAAGAGAAACAGTCTTTGGCTTGTGATGAAGAATATTGCAAGAAAGATTTCTTAGCATGACAAATGTTTATTGAAAACCATTAACAGCCCTGCTCTGTTTTGAAGTTTGGACTTGACGGAGTTTGTGGCAGTCATGAGAGCTAGGATAATGATGAAAATTGCTGGTATTCTGAAAGGTGACCACAGTTCTGAGGATGTTGTGTTCGTGACTCTGTCCTGTCAGTGCATATTATGGACAACATGATACATTTATTACTTTGGTTAGAAACATGGATGTAAGAAAAAGATTCACAGCAAGCAATTTTAATTTTAGGTGAAACATAGGGAATGAAGTTTATTGAGAGTTTTGTTGATCAGGCACAAGAAGTATAACATATACAAAATATAGTGGTAACACCAATGTAAAATTTAGCAAATCTGTCTTCATTTTGTAAGTGGCACTATAGGATGTTTTTGGTGAGGGGAAAAAAGTTTGTTCTTTCAATAACTATGTCACTATGAGTAGGACTTCAATTCTGCTGTCCATAGATAGAAACAAAACCCCTCCCCAATAAAATTACTTTGATATTATTAAAAATATTAATTTATGTTGCAGATACTTCTATGAAGCTGTGGCTGTCAGTCAGTGGCTCTATCTGCATGCACCAGGGGATCAATAGCACATTAAGGAAGCTGACTTGAGGAGAGGAAGGATTCATAAATAATAAATAGCAGGCTGCACTGCTGGTGCTTCAGCTCTACACAGAGTAATACAAATTCTAGTGAAGTACCCTTGTACTTCCTAACCCTATTAGGCTTGAAACCATTATCCCAAATATTGATGCTTTCCTTTAGTCTGTTTCTTGTTAAGAAGTATGTCTGTGTAATCCTTAACTATAAGCTGCCAAAGGAAAAGGCTAGTCTGTATATCAGAAATACAGGTACAGTAGGAACACTTGTGTAAGAACTGATCTGTAGTCTACTGAGAGACCAGGATTTGAAGCAAGGGGATGTGGAGGCTGCTTTCAACATTTTTTTAGCCTTATAAACAATAGATGCTTCTGTAAAGAGATTTTTCTGGTATGCAGGACATGTGAAATGTTGAGCATTGGAGCATGATCCTTGCACTTTAAATCTGTGTATTAATTTTTTTCATTAGCTCTCTCTGCTTCCACATCCTGCACATTGCTGGCAAGCATGCATCAGCAATAAGACTTTATTCAGTAATGTGTCCGAGATATCTCTGAAATGTGGCTGGTCAGAGCTATAGCTGCTTTTTTTGGAAGTTGGTTGCTTTCAAGACATTTAAGTAATTTCACCAGATATTATTTTAAATGTTCTATATAATGTGCTCTTTCGATGAATAGCCATGTAGAATCAGCACGGGAAGAGCAAAGTCCTTGGCAATGCCAGCTCAATTGCATCTGCAGATGAGGATTTAAAATTCTATGCAGCAGACAGTACCTCCAGCAGGCGAGTAAAAGGTTACTGCATTATTTTGCTTGTTTGCATCTGTAGTCTTTATCTATGGAAGGGTTTTTTTTTACCATTCAATTTGTTGTGCATGCTTGTATATAGATACTACTGGAAATCGATTTAATAGGAACATAAATATAAAAAGGGCAGAGCAAGGTGAAGGGAGAGGCTCAGTTCAGCTTTAAACCAAGGAAAGGGAGGGAGGGAGGAAGAGAGAGAATGAAGGGGAGGGGAGGGAGCAGGAGAGAAATTAAGGTTTCAATGCATTGTGAAAGCAAGAAGTTTTTTTCAGCTGCTTTCACATCACTTGTATTTTTCTTAACCTTTTGCTGAAAAGGATGCTATTGAACAAGCACTGATAGCTCTATAAATGTAAGTGACAATTATTTCAAGTCAGATTATCCCGTAATCAGTTTAAGCAGTTGTGTTAATGTGAGACCTTCTACTTTCAGGAATAGTATTGCATACCATACCATCTTAAACCAATTAAAATGAGCTTTTTACAATATTATTTGCATTTTTTTTCCTATGAAAAGGCAAAAGTGTATAGTTACTGCATCATTAACTCTCGTACACAAGAAAATGTTTCCAGCAGTAAGTTGTGTGTTAAATTGGGGGGTATTCAGTGTTGTATTTTGAGCAGAATATACTACTTTTTAAAGGTTATGAGATTTGTTTGTCTCACTGCTCATTTGAATTAGTTTTGCATTTTTTGTTTTTCTCAGAGCAAAGAGCTCCTTGAAGACATTATTAAAGCTGCTTACATACGATCTGCCTCAAACATGCTTTGAGATTTGGTTGTGGTACCTTTGGACATTCTACTGCAAATCCTTTCATGCTTCTTTCTTCCTGGGTTGAGATTTGTGTTGGTTTTTCCTGATGTTGTTCCAGTTTCGTAGCTGTGTAACAGCCATTCTTATTTCAGGATCTGGTAGACCTGGATAGCATTTTTCTCATGCACTGACTTTCCAAGAAGACTTTTCCCCCAGACGCTTCAGGTAGTGAGAGTGTAGCAGCCAAACGTGGTCATTCCCCAGTGTAATTGGAAGGTCCTTTTCCAGCAGAGGCGTTCCAGCAGGTTGGCAGCCCCAAAGGTGTGCAGGCAGGCAGGCAGGCACCTGCTGTGTGCCGTGGCTGTGGCGGGTCCGTGGGCGAGCGCGTGGGTGGGGCGCGCGGCTCCGGGCTGGCACAGCCTCCTCTGGCCACGGCCCAGGCTGGGGAGGCTGCGCTGCTGGGGAGGGCAAAACAGACTGGAAGTGACAACAGCCAGAGAAGGAGTAGTCAGCAAGCAGTTCTGAGAGATTGCCATCCCTGAATTTGCTCCTCTGTTAGACAGCTGTCTGTCTTTTTGAAGCAGCTTACTTTGCGAAGAGGAGTAGAGGGAAAAACGCACAGATTCTTTTAAATGCAAGGTATTACTTGCTGATGAGACTGGCTGACTTTTTTTTGAGAAACATTCTTCTTTTTTTTTTTTTTTCCCCTTTCCTTTTTTTTTTCTTCCCTCTCTGTTTAGCAGTCTTAATTTCAGCCAGGGAGCTGCAGAATGAGGCAGCTGGCCAATTTTGAGTGTTTATGGGACAGTACTGGTCCTAATTTCTTTAAGAATAAACTCGTCTGATGAGCAAGTCAATGTGTGGCTGTGGCTGCAGCATTATTTCTTCTTTAATGAAGAGGCTTGGCTGTTCGACCTGCTGCTCCAATCTTCTATCTTGCAGTCATACATCAGAGCAGTTGCAGAGACTATCCATTGAATGTCTCAATCAGCCGAAGAAGGTAATTATATTTTTAATTTTAACTATACCATTAAAAGGATACTGTATAATTTGGATTTACATGATAAAAAGACAAATTTTAGATCTTTTTGACAGTTTTCTTGACCTTGAGTAGCTATCCAATATCATTTTGCCATTATCAGGTTGTGTAGCAATAGAAATGTGCTGCAGTAATTGATTTTGTAATAGGATCAGGTGATTTACTGGATGCACTGACAACCACTTGCTTGCTTGTTCTGAAACGTGGAGCACTCTAATGGATGTTTTGATTGCAGCCTCGAGTTGCTCTGAAACTGCTAGATGCTCAAAGATGTAACATCTCATTTGTCAGCCTATCCCCTTTCCTGATGGCCACTTAAAATACATTAACACATATGCTTTATGCATTCCCTGAGAGTTTGGTCAATGCTAAACGTGGTCCAACTTGGTGCCTAGAGGAGAGTATAGAACAGCTCTTCATGGGTTGCTATTAAATGTTGGGTTTTTTTTTTCTGTTAATATGTTATGCCTTGGAAGTAGAAATCTGGCTCTAATTAGAAAACAAACCAAACTGAACTAAACAAAACCCATTCCATATCAGAGTATGGATTTTACTGTAGAAAAAGCTATTAGGAGCTGTGATCCAGTGAATTAAATTGGGGAGCTTAATTGGATCTACTTTTTGAATCAATCTGTTTTAGGCTGATGAAACGTTGTTAAACTTTCAGAGCTTTTAAGATACATTGTACACCATTCCCCTGCAGATTAATTGGATTGTGGTATAAGTACAAAGTGTGCTTCAGTGATTATTAATAGTTTGTATCTAGTTCTTTTCACTTTCAAAAAAGTTGTAAGTCTTTATCCATTATTGTGAAAGAATAAACATACTCTTTTGAGTTCACTGTTATTTGCCATATCATATAGTAATGAAAACTTAAATACAAAAAAAACCCATTGAGGTATTAAATGGCTTTTCATTGGTGCTGTGCCCATTTTGGAGTGAAAAATGATAAGGAAAATATTACATCAGGAAGTGAAAAAGTCTCACAGGGACCTCGAACTAAAAAACAGTCAAAACGTAACTTCAGTAGGCTGAAGTATAGAGGATAACACTTGCTTTGGCTGGAGGACATCGGTAGGCAGTGTGCAATAGGAGGTTGAGTAACTAATAGCTAGGATCAAACATGTAACAGTTTCTCACCTGATTCTATATACAGTGATTTCAGTGGCCTGAAGTAAATCAAGGTGGCTGGATTAGAAATTGTTGAACCTGATTACAATTAAGCTAAACTGGAGAGCTCCTTCAGCCAATTCTTACTTGATAAAAAACAGTGAGCAAGAAACATATGATTTAAACCAATTGATTTTAATTTTGTTTTCCATTTATGCCTAAATGAAGGTAACTAAAAGAAAGTTTATTCTCACTCATTTATTTTATTACATCTATTTATTTATAAGGAGAATATACTACTATTCCCATGCTTGCTTCTGTTGTGTATGGCTTGACATTCATATGCTTCTTGGCCATTTGATCTGGGTTTGTATTTATGGGTTTTTTTGCATTTGTTTTGGCTTAGTTTTTTTAACATTGTGAAATGAGCATGGGTCCCTTTGCAGAAATAGGTTTCTATCTCACCAGCATACACATGTAATTCCTATCCTAACACACTCAGATTCCTATTTCTCCAGAGTATAAGATGTTTTTTCAGTCTGAAAAAGCTGGTTATTGTGTTGCAGTAGCAGAATGAGCCCAAGGTTTTTTGAATCTGAAGAGTAGTAGTATTCAAAGGTGTTGATGGTGTTAGGGGTAGCACTTCAGTGAGCTTGGATTGCAGGATCTACTTAGTGATTATTGAGTTCAGTGATTTGACTTTTAAAAAGTTGCATGTGCAGGGAACATTCTCACAGTGTTTCAGCTATTTCTTTTAAATTGTCTTAACAGGCAGTGGGAAACACAGCTAATAGTTTAAGGGAGAGAATAATTAAAAATCACTTCCATTTAAAAAAGTTAACTTGATGAGAAAAATAAGCTTAAATAGATTGCTTTTACTTTGCTTTTATTTTTATGCATCTTTTTCAAGATTAGTTTATACTACATGGAAATTTTGCAACCATAATGTTGTATATCATAAAAGTATTTGCAAGAGAGTTGATGTGATCTGCTGTGTTTTGAATTCTAAACATGATGATAAATAGCTAGTGGATTGAGTTCTGAAGTTCAAGAGAAAAATCTTTGTGAGTCAGTGACAAGAGTAGTTGAAAAGAATTACATTTTTCAGAGAAGGTGGCAAATAAGCTTTTTTTGTAAAATAGTGTTTTATGTGCAAACTTGCACTTGAAAACATACAACTGTGTGAAACTGTAACTAGGGCAGGGAAGAGAAAAGAGCTTTTCTGTGGAGAGTGATATGTTTCTGAAATGGCAGTGAATAAATATGTGCTGCAGGTACTGTTGCACTAGTGGAGCAGAAGCAGTAACAGAGCTAACTGCATAGTAGTATCAAAAGTGTTCAAGTTGTATTTAGCAGTTTAAGAGTTCAACTGGAGACTCATCAAAATGCCTCTGGCACGTGTTGGTGACCCTTGGGTAACACAGTCCAAGGTGTCCCTGCCCGTGGCCACCCTCTGCGTCCCCTGTGTTGCCTCCAGCTCCCACCCCAGTGGCATCTGGGGGGGAGGGGGCAGCTGGTCCTTATGTGCAGCAGTAGTGTCATTTTAGGTCCTGGCACCTCCTGGTGCTCTGGTACTTAAATAACAAAAGCCAGCACTTTGCCAGATTTAAAATGAGTATTTCTGTCTTATTATTCAGCCAGAACATATTTGTAGTGGTAGCCACTACACTAGCCCTGAGCAGGATTTGTTTCCTAAAGAAATTGTCATGAGAATGAGACTTTGAGCATGTGAAACATCAAGGTAAACATTATAGTAGAAGGGTATATTAAAATCACAAAGAAACTGGCTTTATCTTAAATGGTACTGTTGAAAATGAACCTTGGTAATTAGGTCTCAACATTTGCCAAAGTTGGTTTACTTGTGCACACCATTTAGTGAGATGATTTTGTAGACTTAAAATATTGTACGTTTGAAGTGTCTCCCAAGGTGTCAGCAAAAGGAATCTTTCAACAAATTAGATGCCTTTATTGAAAAAAAACCAAAACCAACCAACTAAAAAAAAGGATTGAGAGAGTGATATAAATTTTATAAAAATTGATGCTTCTTACTTTTTACCTGTTTTAACAGAACTCTTGGAGGTGTTTCCCAGAGAAATACTTGACAAAATGATGTCTCCTGGAAGATTTTTCAGCAATTTAGTTTAATTTGATTTTCCTGAAATACATAATACTAGGTCTTTGTGTGCATGTGCTGTTCTGCATAACCATACCAGCTTCTGTGGGATCCAGAACTGTTACTGATTGATAACTAGCATTCACAAGAGAGGAAACCCCATACTTTTATTTACTGGTCTCCTTCCAAAAATATAGTGAAAAAGTCTTGCTATTTTTGAACGCCTGTGTAGCTACAGACAAAAGATAATGATCTTCTAAACTGGTTTTCTCACTCTGCCTGACCTTCCAGATCAGTTGAGGGCTTCTGTATCTGATTACTTAGTGAGGAATTGAGCAGATTGATTAATAGCTTCCCCTTTTCCACTCCAGGTGATTTTAGTAGGAACACATACTAGGTCACTGGCAATGGCAGATTGTTTTAGGTTCTCACCTAAACCTACCTTAAATAAAGTCCAGAATAAAATAACGGGACTGTGAAAATGGATGCATGACATAACCTTGCAATTCAGAATTTGTCACACATGCTTATTTTATAAGAGTGTAGATGTCTGTATTCTTGCATGTAAAGCATTCTTAAACTGGAAAAATACCAATAGTGGAGAAAGAATATTAAAAAAAGGAGTTCTGAATGAAGACTTGAGAACACTAAGGATTGGATACTAAGGGTTGAAGCAGTAAGTTGTAAGGAACTAGAAACAGGCAGATGTTTTATTGGAAGGTGAAAAACCTTGCTGTAAGCCACTTTTTTGTTATCTATGTATGTATGAATCTTGCACAGCTGCTAATCACTGATTTCATTTTACTTCTGCAGATAACATGCAGTGTATGTGCATTTATACATATGAATAAGTGTTATCATTGGGATTTGTGTTTTCTTGTTTGTTTCATGCTGCCCTCCGAATTGGTATTATTAGAAATTTATTATGGGATCTGAATGTCAGGCTTCATTCTCTAAGAAATATAATTTGTGATCATAATTCTGCATTTTAGTTCTAATGTGTCTAAAGGGAACCTGATAACTCCCACATGGCTAAATTTAGCTCTGCTAAGAATAATGTTTAAAAAAATCCCAAAAATAAAAATCCAAGTATTCTTTTAGTAGAATGAAAAGAAAATATCAATCTAGATATATCCAATTAAAAAATGACAGTTAGGTCTTTTTAGGTCAAAATCTTCAGTAAATTTAAAGTTAATTCTTCTAGTAAATAGATTTTCATCTTTAAATGTTGTATTGTACAGATGCTGAACACTGAAAGTTCCTGTTTCCTGTGGAGACACCGACTTTCCCTATTTTGTGTATGGCACAGTAAAAGCAAGGAACAAGTAATGAAGTATTTCAACTAGGCAAGCAGATATGTCTTTTTTGCAGCTTATTTGGTTGTGCCATCTTACAGCTGCTTAATGTGTTAAGAGGTTAGTGTAATTATAACTGGAGAGAGCACACTTTACTGAATTCCTAAGTATGATGGCCTATGATTTTTATGAATGAATGATAATTTATGGGGTGTTTTTTTGGTTTGTTTTAAGCTGGTCCTTCTCAGCACAGGTGGGCTGTTCTCTTTGCCAGCAGCTTATCAGTGAAGGACTCTTGAAGGCCTAAGGGGGAGAGACTGAAGGTGTGTTATGTTACATGTTCAGAAAAGAAGTCCTGCTGTAATCAGAAGGGTGGAGATGGTAAAATGACCTGTGAATACTCTGAAGAGTAAGTTTAAATAACAACAGACTTCTGAATAGTTGGGCAAAGAACCTTCCTTGGTGGTATTTGAATATGGAGATGGTGGTAAGAACATGGAACCAAGGGGTAGGAAGCTTTCTGTGTGGGGGAGATGACAGGCTATGCTGAGGAACTGAGCCAGAGGAAAAAGGACATAGAGATTTTTAAGTGGTTATCTGTGTTATCTGTGGTTATCTAGTCTGACCATCTGCATAGCACAGCACAGGATTGTACTCATGCTGTAACCCCAAAATCAAGGTTTGGTAACAGTATTCAGCATTCAGAGCTAAATCATGCTGCTCATTCTTTTGATTCAGACTGTTCTTCCCAAAAAGCCCCAATCCAGCACTTGTTGCATTGTCATCTATTCACTCTTTAAATATTCTAAAATGGGATTTTGATTTTCCTGGGTCTTTATCAAGTTAAAGTAATTTCTTTCTTTTCCTTTTTTTTTTTCTTAAGAGCAGCACATAATTTTTCCTGTTGTTGGCAAAACAGGAATAATGATGACAACCTAGCAAACAGTCACATTTTGTGGTAAAATGCTATTACTGGCATCAATATTGTCATTATCAGAAGAACAGCAATGTAAGAGACAGAAAAACCATTGCAATGCCCTCTTGTTCAAAGCAGAATTTAGAAAAAAATATCAATTTCAGAAATAAATGAGATTTCCCAAAAGTTGTAATTGGGATGATATACCAGAATTGTAGTTTTTCTTCATCCCAACAGGATGACATTGCAAGTTTTGATTTGAGTACAATCACTTTCTTAGAAATGCTATTACAAGTGCTACAGCACACACAATCCTGTTAATAGTATTAAGGACTATGAGATTCTGGGATTCAAATTAAGTATTGTCAATTTTAATCAAGCCAACTTTTCATATAAAATCTTAGTAATTCTCCCCCCAGTTTCCTCCTCTAAGGTTGCATTTTACTCATTAACTTCCACAAGACAGCAATGAGCCATGGAGAGGGAAATGCCATCACAGCAACCTTCAGGTTCTTGAGCAGTAATATCACTGGAGCAAAACTGAATTTGTGTTCTTGGCTTGTCTGCTTTGAAAGGCCTTCCAAGAAACTTCTTACCTTCTGGTTCCTATGAATATTTGTTTTTCTAAGTAGCAGACTTTACTTTTTGTGACTTTGTGCCGTGACTTAGAACTTGTTGATGTTGAGCCTTGGGAGATGGTGTTCAGGGACACATCAAGAATAAAACTCATGCAGTGTGACCTGTTCTGGTCATTCTTGCAACACTTTCAGTTGCCTGAAAATATCTTGCATCCTTATAAGCTGAATGCTGTGGTCTGCTCATTGTTTTGGTAAAGTAATTGCAAAGACTTTGTTTCTTGTACATTTTGTTACAGCTTCTGTTCTGAAACTTATAAACAATTGTTTCCTCAGTACTGTTTTTATTCCAGTTTTAGTGGTGTTGTATCTGTTACCTTAAATACCTTTGCAATTACACTGTAGTGCAAGTCAGAGAAACAAACATCTCTCACATTGGTTATGGTCTGTGTATTTAATATTAGAATTAGACTGTCAGTTTAACAACTTCTTGTGCACAGAGTTCAAAAGATTTCTTTTTTAAATAAATACATATTTTTTTTTTTAATTCCATAAGAAGCCTCTTTTTCCTTTATCATCCCTGTTGAGATGTCACTGATGATATTGTATTGATCCACTAAAAAGGTTTGTGGTAAAGCTTTTTACTTGATGTAGGCTGTCTTTTTAATTATAGCTATGCCAGGATGCTGTACAGAACTCTGTAGTTGGGGTTGTGTCAGCACTTACATATGAAATCTCTCATTTTTATCAGTGACTTAGTGCTGACAATAAAAAATTGCTTTGAGGAAAAGCATAGTAAGATCTTAGCCTGCAGGGTGAGTCAGTAGGGGTTCACTATATTAAAAACTATTCAGATGAATCTGAGTTAATGAAAGGTTACAACCTTCTCTTTTACACACAGACTCACTATGTGTGCTTGCAACTACTGTTTTAAAATTATTTTTAAGGCTATTTTCATTACTTGAGGTACTGCCATTCAGCATCTAAAAAGCAGCAGAATTCAATGCTCTCTTCCTCTGGGCATCTCTAAGGGATCTGCGGAAGTTCTTGAACCTGCCTCTTTGCCTTGGTTCCCTCCTGCCTCTTTGTCTTGGTTCCCCCCTGCCTCCTCTTCCCCTTCTCCCAAGCCTGCAGTTGCTCTGAGCAAAGGACCTAGCAAGAATGAAAGATGGCTGTCTCACTGGTGTTCTGTTTTCATACTTACCAAATGTTTGGTCCCACATGAGACAGAAACGTGTACAGAGGGGTATTTTCTCCTTATTTTAGAAACATAAAGCAGCTACTGTAAAAGAATGTGTCTCATACTACAGACTGATGCTGTTGCATGCAGGCTCACAGTCCAGAGCACAGAGCTATTCCCTAATGATGGGAGCCTAAATGAACAGGATTGATTTGGTTTTTCCCTGATGGTGTAGTGAGAGTGCCTACAGTTCCTACCCATTCCCAGTGGGAAAGGGAATGGCTCGAGCACTCAGGGCCAGGTTCAGTTCCTACTTGTTCCTGCAAGGGTGGAAGGGCTCATCTCTCCCTTTTCTAGAAGAGAGCTGAGAAATTGTTTGGGTAGGGGCATCTTCCATCTCTGTTCTGGTGTGTAGGCCACTGTGTGATTAGGAATAAGGAGGAAAGAAAGGCAGAAGAAATATGATTTTGCAGGCTTAGTATACTTTACCCTGGGTTTAGGGAAGAGATGCCCGAGTACCAGAGTCTGCTCCCTGTGTTATTTCCAAATTTTCTCTCTCGAAAAATTAACAGCTTTATGGAGAAAGCAGGACGAAAATACAGCATTCCCTAGGAGGTGATATCCTAGAGTAATCATCCTTTCTGTTATTCTGTCCTGTTGTCTTAGAATGATGTAGTGAGGAGAAAGAAATACTGGTTTAAATATCTCTCATCAGATTTTGCTCTGATTATGCACATGTGTGTATTTCCTTATTTCTCATCTAACTGGGCCTGACATACAGACTTTACAATGTTTTGGGTGTGGTGGATTTTTTTTTTTTTGTGTTTTTTTTTTTTTTTCTTCTTTTTTTTT
>WBNO01003475.1:179855-211531 GCA_013400575.1 Peucedramus taeniatus | reverse complement strand
TTTGTGTTTTTTTTTTTTTTTCCTCTTTGTTTGTGGTTCATTGATAGGCGTCAGCCTGGTCATCAGGCCTTCCTGGGATGGGAAAATGCTAGAGGAAAAACAAGCATATAACCTGCACATTCAACTGTTGATGAGTACAAAAAGTGAAAAGAAGAAGGAAGAGATGTAATGCTCAAAAAAACTAAAAGAGTCAGAGTTGTCATAGTTCAAAACACAGCTATGCTACATTGCTTCAGATACAAGTCTGGATTTCACAGGAACTTGCTATCACATTTAAGTTCAGTGTAGCTGACCTTGCTGGGCAGGTCTCTGACAGAATCACTCTTTCACCTGTTTGTTGCTAAGATAAAGCAGTTCACTATGAAATCTACATACATGCCATTGCATCAAGCAGCCTGGAGACCATGTATAAATACACCTTATTTCCATCTGGGCATATTGATGGACTGTGAGGGCAGAAATTGGAGTGTGGGACTGTTGTAATGAATGTGCAGGAAGAAGTTGGGCTGACAAAGTAAATGAGATTTTTTATCCTTTATTTACCTTTCACTATTCAAAGCCCCTTTTCAGAAAAGCATATGTAATAAACATCATTTTATAAATGGGGAAGCAGACTCTGAAAGTGAAAAGGATGAAGGTTTTTCTTCATGCTCCTGGCAAATCTGAGCATGGAAACCAAATCTCCTCAAAATGTATTCAGCAGTTTTCCCACTAGGTCACATTTTCTCTACGTAGTATTTTCTTTGTGAGAAAAGCACAGAGAAAAGTCTCAAGTGACTGCAAGATGGCAAAACATTTGTAGGGGTATTCCAAGTACCTTAAAAAGATGATCTCCATTTCATATAACTGGAGAAATAAGGCACAAGGAAGGTAGTGACTTGCTGAAATTCTCTCATCTGGACTTGGGATAAAAATCACAACTGTTTCCTACCTTTTTAACACATTTAACAAAATGGTCTCTGTAGCCTCTTGGACCTTATTGCTTCAGTTTCTTTTGTGCCACATCTTCACAAGTACGAGTGCAGTGTCTTTGCCAGCCGTTGGGAGCTGTGTGCCAACTAATGCAGCTGTCACTTGATTATTTTTTTTCCCCCAAGCTTTTTGGCTCCATCTGCTTGCCTGGTCACTTCCATTGTTTGCTTTCCATTTCCTACTGTGCTGCCTCCCAGATGCATAGTTGTCAGTAATAGTCGGTTTATGCCTCTCCCTGCCCCCAGTCTCCCCAGAGGATGCAGATTACACCTTTCCTTCCTCTAAATGCCTGTGCCCATACTCACAGCTCAGGATGGAGACTAGAAGAGACTTCCTGAACATGTCATAACTAATGTATACCAAAGCATTTTCCATCTGCTTTCCACCCACAGCTACAGCTATTTCTCACAGTATCTGCAGTGACAACAAAATATTTTTCTTGAGCAGGTTTTG
Source organism: Peucedramus taeniatus (assembly GCA_013400575.1). NCBI lineage: Eukaryota > Metazoa > Chordata > Aves > Passeriformes > Fringillidae > Peucedramus > Peucedramus taeniatus. The sequence goes on along the minus strand of WBNO01003475.1, from coordinate 210,106 downwards.
GTTAAGTGGCATAAATTGAGGAAGAAAGGAAACAGCTAGACAACATGAACTGAAGGATAAGTGCAGGAGCTGGGAAAGGAGTTCTGTAATTTATTTATCTTAAAGGTTTAACAACCCCTAATTTTGAGTGGTAATTTACTGATGGAAGATTGGTCATTAATTATTTTTTCTACTTAAAAAGATCCCTTGCATATCATGAGCAATTCAAGATGTTAAAGTGTGCAGATATGCATGTAGCTAAGTTAGTGTAGAGCATCACAGTAAGTGTGATGATCCAGCTGAATTTGAAACAAGCCATGAACTGGCAAACCACTTAGCCTAATTCAAGTGAATAATATGAATAGATTCTACCTGCTGCTTATGATTGTTTGATGCTCGATTTTCTTTATCTATTTATTTTAATTATCTATATGTGTCTTTATATTTACTTGCAGTTGATTTTGTGTCAGTTTTTGTTTGGGAGCTCAAGAAAGCAGCAACAACTGGCAGTTACAAACTGATTAAGTTTTGCAAGTTTTATTGGTCTGAGAAGTTCTTTGTTTCATTGTTATAATCAAGATTTTTTTTATCTTGCTTATGTGTACACAGTGCCTTTTAAATTTCTCATAAAAATTTCTTAGGATCAGATGGGTGCACTGAAGCCTATACATAGGTTGATTTTTAAGTAATTTGTATATCTTGGTTAACATTTTGCACATTTGGCACTTTTTTCATTGGAAGAATGAGTAGTTAACATGTATTTGCTCTACTTTATCTTTGTGGAGTTTCTAAGTGCATTGAGTTCCAAGAGGAAAGAATAAAATTGCATGTAAGTAAAATAATTGCCCTGTGGAGACAAAAAATACCACCTTCCAGGTTGATTCTTGCTAGAAATGTGGAGTTAATCTTTTCCAGAATGAGATGTTCTGGCCATTTGGTGACCATACCTTCCACTGGAGACAAGCTTACAGAAGGGGCATCCTTCTTTATGAAGAACATATTGAATTTTTATGTGTTTCAGTGTCAAAGCCTTCCTCAAACCTGTTTCATGCAACACATAGCATGAATCTTATCACTATTCTGTATTGCTAGTATGGTTACTTTAATTATTCTTCCACCCCTCATAGTACTCCACTTTCAAGTTTCTTATGGACCTTTAATTTTGTGACTAAAGTGAAATAGCAGCCTTCTATCTGTGGAAAAGTGTAGGCAAAGAAGTACAGTGAGTTTTGTTGGAAACTACATTGAATGGTTCTGAGCTGTTGCTTTGACTCAGTGACCCCACAAAGGTAGCAACAATCACTTGGATTATGGAATATTTCAGATCCTTTATGATCCCATGGCATCTAAAAAAAATCCCCAAACAAAACAATGCCCCCACTAACACCAAGGGAAAACCAGCCACGAACCTTGTTCTGAGAGAGCAAAGATGTAAAATGTGTATTAATATATTAGAGATACTAGCTAATTTTATAGCAGGAGGTTTGATTGCTATAAGCACAGGAAGACAAATCTTGGACCTTAGTTGTTGCATCACAACTAGTGCACAGAGTGGCTGTTTGTGGAATTAATGAGTTGCAGAAGTGCTAAAATCCAGTGGCATCAGATTCTTCTAACTTAAGGAACAAACTCTTAATCGTCCTCTCATCTTCTCATGTAGGAATCACACTTCCAAAATTTCCTATGTGTGCTAGATTTCCCCATACTAACTGAAATGGATGCTCTTCCAGTATGTGTAGCTGACCTCTGATTCTCAGAATTTAAATTCTAAGTGTAGGAATTATGGAAAATAATGAATACTACCAGTACCTGCTTGTGGGAAGAGCTGAGAAATAAAGAAGTGATGGTAATTCCTTGTCTTTCTAACTGTTATCAATTTATTTTAGCCATAGTCTGAAAAATACATGTAACTTTACAGGTGATTGTGACTGGTTCCATGAGCAGGAAAATGCTAGTAGCTGACAACTGAAATCTTATGCCATCACTTGCAGAGGGATGGCTGTGTTAAATGTCCTGATGACATATATTATATAAGGTGTAATTAGGTGACAGATGGTGTCAAACTTCACTTGCACTTGTAGTTGGCATAGTTTTTTGAGGAGAGAACATTAAGGACACACTGGTATTTTTGCTCTTTATTTAGCCACTTCTATTCATAAACCTCTAGATTTTGTACATTTACTCATGCTGTTTGAAGGCAATTACACTTTTGGTTTTAACAAGCATGTTCTCAGATGGCCAGTTAAGATATCCTTGATGCTGAGGAAGGCAGATACTACTGCTGTATAAATTCAGACTTATTTTAAAATATGTAAGTATACAGTGGTTGTATCTTGACAGGCCATCTATCACAATGGCAGGATTGATATTCCTACAACCATGAGTCCACTATTTTCCACATTTAAAACTTTCTATGCCTATAAATATAGGCAAGTACTGTTAATATGTGAAGACATTTGTCTCTTTATTTGGTTTATATTAGTGATTGTATTGATGATTGACAAACAGCCTCTGGTATCAGGCAAAATCTGTCACTAATAGAACATTTTATTTTGTTTTCATGCAAGGATTGTTGTACAGTCTTTGCATTTTCTCAGAATAAAAAAAGACATTATTTTTGGTATTTTCTGTTCTTCTAATTTTATAAAATTGATTGCTGTCCCAAGGTAATGTTTTTTGCCTCTACTAGTCACAATGAGCGTGCCTGTTGTTTGTAATCCTCTACATTTCAATTTGCTATTGCTCATTTATTTCATCCATAACTCTCCTTGGATCCTGTGGGTGATCTGTTGTATCAGCTTGGCAAAGAATCCTATGCAAAGGTACATAGACTTCTGCAACTTTTACATGATGTGAAACCTGAATTGGCCTTTAGCAACCTGTACATTTCAGGATCATATACAGATTTACACCAGCCTGTGTTGGATATGTCAAATAAAAGGGGTTTAGAGAGATGAACACTTTTTGAGAATACTTCCTTATAAATGCTTCAGCTACTTCAGTTAGTCTGGTTAGTGAACTTCACTGGCTGACTAGTTTAACATCTTGTTAGTTTCCTTGATGTATTTCTTGTCCTAACAATGTTGGTGGTATGCTGCAAGGACAATGCTGGTTGGACTCCATCTCTATTGGTAGAGAAGCTTTGAATATTACTAAATTAAGGAATTGAGTTCTTGGCCTTTATGACAGTTTTCCTCTTTTTGGTGCACAAAGCCAGTTTATCTTGAAGCATAAAATAAACAACCAAGTACTAATGTTATGAAGTGTCCATTTCTGCTTGTTTCAGCTGTTACTATATATAAAAATTGATATGCTGGAACACTTACTCCTGAGTCGTCGTCTTTCTCCAAGCCTTGCATAATACAGTAAATCAATAATGCACTTTCTTGCCTACAGGCGCTGAACAGATCTGATCCTATTTACTCTGTGTCTTGTAATGAATTATCTATAATTCCTCTAAGACCTTACACTGTATAATTTATTCTATGCTTCACGTTTTCCCCCTTCCTATCCCCTTATGCTTAGTTCACTTCTAGTTTTACGCTGCCACATGTACTTGGAGTATTCTCTGTTGTGATACACAGCTTCTAATTTCACCTTGTAATTTCTTTCCAAAGCACAATTTTTCTGTGATCTCATCTACTCCCACTTTTCTGTGTCGCTGCCTCTAATTTTCTAAAACACTAGTGGGTGAACTAATAAGCAGCCTATCAATCCCGTTGCAAGCAGCTAAATATATATCTTCTGTCCTTGGTCTGACATCTATGAATTCTGTTGAGCAAATACTGATCTTTAGACAATATAAAAGATGGACTCCACTGTACCAGAGACACTTGGCTCATTCCTTCTGGAAAGGAGCACATGTATTGATAGTGAGAGATCCTGGTTGATATTTGTCAAACATGTACTTGGAGAAAGGACTTTTCCTAAGAAGGACAAACAAAAGCACTTACTTTTGGATTTCATGTTTATGTACTGGTAACTAATTTGGAGGTGATAATGTGCATATTAAAAGACAAAATCTGGGTTTGTTTTACTTCTGCAGATCCAAAAGACTTGAATAGACTTTCAGAAATGCACTGAGGCAGAGTAGCACTGAGAATTTCAGTCATGGGGAAAGTATTGTGAAAAGGATAGAGGTATAGAATCATTTCCTACACCCTTTTTTTGGATATGTTAGCACTTGGAAAGATATATCATTCTTTTTTTAGGTTTTCATGTAAGAGAAAAGGTGGAGCTTTTACAGACTACTTTGTTACCATCTTTCACTATCCCTGCTGTTGTTCATTACTGCTGAAGCATACAGTCACTGAGCATGTGGTCCCTGCAGAACCAAATAAATGAATGCTCAAATCCAGCTGCAGATGCTTTTCAAAACAAAGAAACTTCTCTCCAGGTATTTTGGACTCTTGTTGCATCTTACAAACTTTTATAAGTATTTTAAAAGATACAAATGAAGACATTATCTGCAAGTGCTGATTTTTGAGAGTTTTGTGTCAATGGCTGGATGATTCTAAGTCACTCTTGAAATAGTGTATGGCACTGCTGCTACCAGAACAGAAGAGATTCAGTTGGCATTTTATTTCTTCTACTTTATTACCACATCTGCAAATACTGGAAGTCTGTATCTGTTTCTACATTCAGCTGTTCATCTGTTTCAGCTGTGATCTTTTGCTGCTTATTGATGAGGATTTGGTAAGAGCAGCATGTACTCCTGAACAATAGCATTGTATTTCTACCTTTTTATCTCCTCCATGCATCTATGATCTGCCAAAAAAGAACAAAAACAAACCAAGTCCTAGAAAATAAATGAAAAGATAAACACCAAAAAGCCCCAAAAGGTAGGAAAGTTCTTGGTGATGTTCCATTCCTTGAAGCATGCTCTAAGTTCTGTCATCAACCTGAATAGTGGAGTGGTCCTGTCTGCACGTCTGCATTTCGAGCTCTCCCTGATGGGTTTGCTTTCATCTTGTAGATAAAAAATGCTAGAGCAAAAGTTTTTCACTCAAACCTTCTTGGAGACGTGAGTAACAAGAAGTGGTAGCAGAACAGATGCAGGCACATGTGAGTGCAACATAGTGGTAGAAAACATTAAAGCATTTACTTTTAGAAAGACCCTTCTTTATAGTTCCGGTTCTGGAATGCATTTGCCCTTGCATGGCTTATCTCCTTGAGCCCACTGATGATGGGATTGGTGATACATTTTCTTATGCTTTCAGTGTATTTGCAGACTTGTCTTATATTTTGTTAAATATCTGAAGTTATTGAAACAACTTAAAGAAATTAGAAAAAAACAACAACAAACCCCCTTTTTAGAATTAAGAGTGAAGTTGGGAGCAAAGCACTCCATCCAAGTAGTAAATTCTGTGGTAAATTTGCCATCTGCAGGTAGACATGAACTTTTATTTTCTTCTTCCCTGAAATTATCTGTCCTTATGAGCTTTCTCAGGATGTTCACTTCTGAAGGTGAGTGCTAAGGAAGCAGGAAGCCCATGAATTGTAGTAGTGAGATAGGATCTTTCTGGCAATTCCAGTTGACCAGTACTCTTTTCCTCTTATGTTAATCACAAAGAATATAACAAGAAAAAATTTTGTTCCTTGGAAAATATTAAGCATTTTAATTGCATTTACAGTTTGTTCTCTGATTAATAAGGGAAGTGTAGCAGTTCATTTCTACATATCCCTTGCAAAGTACTTAGCATTTCTGAGTTGTGTGTAATGTCTAAAACTTTGTAGGCTGTAGATGCCAGCTTCTTTCTAAGACTATGAGATCCTTGGCTGACTTTTGGTGGGTCTTATCAGCATGGAGAAACTATGGAACAGAACAGAGCATGAATCTGAAGTGAGCTGTTGCTACTTTCCCAGGTGGATGTGGCTGGGCCATACTGGGCATTGAGTTCAGGTTCAGCTGGGCCAACTGCAGGTTGTGACTGCATGCCGCCTGCCCTGTGCCCCTGAAGTAGATTGTTCACCTCTAATCTGTGTGTGGAACTGCTCTTGTGAGTGCTTCCTAATCTATTTCAGGCAAAACGAATCTGCTTAGCTGAGACTTTAAACTTGTAAGCTAACCTGGCTCATTCTGACTGAAGCGGATTAGTGATGCTTATGTGCGCAGGTACGCCAGGAGATCTGGTTGGATACAGGGATAAGCAGGTTGGGTGTAGGAGGCTGAGCCTGTGCCTCAGGAAGAGTGTATGCATGTATCTCTACATTCCTATTCTTTCCAAAAGTCCCTTTAAATAGCTTATTTTAATGTGTCAGGAAGTGTGCTTTGAAAGCAAAATAAATCTTGTGCAGAATAAGCATGCTGGGGTGCTTGCTGAGTGCTTGTTTTCTATTAGCTGCTAGTCCTCACCTATTTTAAATGTAATATATTACTGCTTTGTTGCAATTTTATCTAATTCAATGATCTGGGGTTTCCCTGTGATGCTGGTTTTAGTCCTCTAGGTATAAAAAGTTCAACTAATATTTCAGTTTCCACTGGAACTGTGTGCACACAACTACAAAGGAGAAAGACCAACTAAATGATTTTTCAAAAATATCTGTTAAAAAACTGCTATCAGGCTTCTGAAGTTGATTTTTTATATTTTAAAGAAATCCTACTAGAAAGTCTGCTGAAGCTTTCTTCTATTTTTCTCTGTTGCATAACTAAGAGAATTCCTATGCAAGCCCATAGAAATCTCATGCTTTTTTGAGGTTGGAAATGTGATCTCTACTAAGTCAACCATTTGTCACTGATGGATGGTGCCTGCATCTGAGTGCCTAGTATTTCCATACTGGGGTATAGATGATGGAGCACTCATCAACCAATCTCTGTTCCTTCACCAGTGACAGAAAGACCCAGTAATGCCCAGCCTGCTGTCCTGCTACCATGAGCTGAACATTTTCCAGATGCTAGGATTCATCAGAAAAAGTCTCCGGAATGTGTAAATTTATCACCTGGGACTAAACGGACTTGGGATCAGACTTTTAGGTTGCCACTTCCTGTCCACTTGTAACGAGTCCTTTAAAACAGATCCAAATCTGTTGATTTCAGATTTTTTTTTTTCTGGTGAGACCTAGAGCTGGGAGTGGAAGATGTTGGTTTCTGTGACCGTTTCAACTCCAAGCCAGATGTGCAGCAGGCTTTCTTTGCTCTCTCCCCCCACCCCTGAGACTCAAAAATCAAGGAATGCAAGACTAATTGGCAGTCTGTGAAAAGTGGCTGTGGGCCAGAAGTTCCAAGAAGAGCCACAGTAAATTTGTGCTGATCAGCATTTTTAAAATGGTCAGTTCTTCAACAGAGAAGTGAACACTGAGGAGCTCCTGCAGGAACAGCCATGTTCCTGAAACAGTTGGTACTTTCCATGTCAAAGTAGTTGTTTAACATATTGAAAAAATATACCAGAAGTTCCTAAAAGAGCTTGGGGGTTTTGGGTCAATGCCCACCTGTGATGATGAGGTATCTTGGAAACATATCCTTGATCTCACTAAAATCTGAGGAGTAAGTGCAGACCTGTAGACCTCATTGGTGCCGTTACTCTGTGTTGACTGCAGTACCTTTGAGAACAGCTATGAGCTCTGTGGGAATGGATTTCAGTACATAAACCCTGCACTATTACAAGTAGAAAATACGTTCTTGCTAGGCTTTGATAAAAATCTATGAGGAATTCACCAGGAAATGAAAGCATTTCTTAGAGCCTAGTTTCTTTCCAGGATTCTTACTGAAGAAAGAAAGAAAATTGGTGTTTTAGGTATTTCCCAGGTGTTGAGATGATTGGGATGGAAATGTAAATACCTTAAAAAGTTCAGCTGTATTTTTTGTAACATTTTATACTTCATACCTAATCATTGCTTCAACTGAGCAAGTAGCTGACTCCTGTGCCTTGGTGACTAAAAAGTGACTTCTGAACTTTCGACAGAATGGTGCCATTTGCTAATCATCCATGCATCTGAGACCACGGAAGCCCATGTGTAGATTATAAGAAAAATTAAAATACACACTGATATGAAGGCTGTGAGGGACAACTTGAGCTTCACATTGCCGGTACTATATTCTGTTTTTCTCAGTGGAGGACTAGATGTTTTGAAAAATTGAGCTATTTAGTGAGAGAGCCTTACAGTTACTAAAAGCCTTTTTGGGCTGCTTCAGTGAGAAAGTTACGGTAAGGTCCATTTTGCAGGCTTCAAGCTGTGTCATAGGACAGAACCTAATCAGCCAGGTTTTCCAGTCAGAACAAATATAAATGCCCTGTTTTCAATGGTGCTATTGCTATCAACAACCAATGTATTATTCAGAAAGTCATCCAATTTGGCGTTCTATCAGTAGAAACAGTTGGAGTGAAATGCAAGTCTTTGCAGCTGGAGTGTTTCACACATCACTCTTACATAGTAGTGATAAAACAACATTCTGAATTATCTGGATAATGCCCTCAAAATTTCTATTAAATCAGTTATTTTAAGAAATTTTAACAGCTTTTCTAGGTTAGAAAATAAACAATCAACCCAACAATGTGCTTTGTGTGTGTTCAGTGCATCCAGAGCTCTGTTCATTGTTGTCAACAAGGTTTGACTTTTCCCTTGCCTGTTGTGTTGTGGGTTCTTGTGGCATTTAGGAGACACATCATTTTGTCTCACAGATGGTACCATCTCAGCTGCTTTGGATTTCCACCTATTACCAGCAGTCTAGCAAATTTCGCCTTCTGAATATCAGAACTTCACTAGGACCTGAAGTCCTATTGGAGGACTGACCTCCAATATCCACAAGGCAGCTGTGTGGCATGGCAAATGACCTCTGTGAAGTACGATACACCTGATGTAGCAGTGAGGGCAGGCACCAGGTTTGGCTGGGGAGTGGTGCAGTCTGTGTTTGATCAGTACAGCTGACGCTGTTTAGCACTGCCTGGGAGAGATAGAGACTGCTCTTCAGAGACAGGAGCCTTGAAAAATCAGGAGCAAAAATTAGCCTACAGTAAAGGTGGATCAAGGCAGTGATGGGGGGGACTGTTCCTCTTCGCAGCTGCTGTTGTGTGGTGGGGTCATTGTTGGGAAGAGACTGTCTTGGTTCTGCATGCCTCTCTCCACGTAGGCATGAGAAATGATGCCAGCTGTGGTGAACTGGTGGGTTGGTGAGACTCCTGACAGTAGTCAGGTTTAGATCCATGATGCTAGCAGTAGAGCCTACCTTACTTTTACTGGAGAGTACAGCTTCAAGTTTATGGGTAGGTGTTTATTTCACAGTGGTGTAAGATATTAATTGGTACATAATTATTACCCATCTCTGCTGGAAAGGTGTAATATCTGCTGTCCTTCAAACAGTTCATATCTGTCATTCTTAACCCAGTGCCAGCAACACCATATACATTAGAGGAAACTGGTGAGATACAATTGATTTGAGTATTTTTTTCTGGAATGGGTAAAGAGGGGGACAGTTTTTTTTGGTAAAGCTCTACTGAAAGTATTCTGTGGCAGAGCAGTAACAGCATCTTAGATGACATTAGTCACTGAAAAGAATCTCTAAAACCTGTTTTTCATCCACTCAAATTATGATCCCAATTTCTAATTTTAAAATTGTTTGTATTTGTCTGCATCAGTGTCTCTTTTATTTGGTAGTTCAGGTACATAATTTATTTGTTAACTGTATATGTGGTCAGTGCTTTACTGCATTGAACACAGCTCTCTTTACTGCCTGTAGTCACATCACCTTTCCTACTAGGAAACTGTTGTAGAGCAGAAACGGGATATTAGAGTTGATGGCTTTGTAGAATTGGAAAGAAAGTTTGAATGCCTGCCTCACATAAATATTGTAGGCCACCTTACATTCTTGTCTACCTCTGGTCATGCAGATACAAAACCTTACTCTCCTGGTCCCAGAAACAGTTTGAGCAAAGAAACCTATGTTTCTGTAGGTTGTTAGCAGATGCCCTGCTGCTGAATCATACTGCTTAATCAGTTACTGAAATAAGATTCTCAGAGAACCATTTTAAGGGCATTAAATCAATAACAATAATTGCAACCATTTCCATTTCTCCAGTGGAGCCTGCTAAGAGTCTGTTTGGGCCAGGGCCAGATTCTTTTAGACAGGCTGGGATATCATCTTCCTTCAAACCTGGCACTCACTCATGCTGTTTGTCAGCAAGTGCCTTGTTGTTCTGCAAGGTCAGATTTTAAATCTAGTGCCATAAAGCTTCTCTGTGACACAGAGAACATAGTACTTAGGAACCAATGTGTGCTAGGCAGTGTTCTGGAGATGTGAGGTTAATGAGAAGGCATTTACTGTTTTTTTTTAATACCATGTGGAGACTTTAATTGGTTTGGATTTTTTTTTTTTTTTTGTAAATTAGATGCTAGAAAAGGGAATGGGTTCTGCTGTGTTCTGGTAGTATGTGACCTTGTTTTACTTATGTCTTTCTACTGATGAAGATGCTGAAAATGCAGACAAACCACTGTATTAGCAGATTTCAGCAAGTCTGGTAAATGCTGCCTGTATGTTTCTCTTTGTATTTCTTGTAAAAGTAGAGAAGTGCAGATCAAAGGATCTTCCTTATCAGATGTTGATGCAAAGGTGTTTAACATGTTTCATTGACTAGCTCTGGAAGAAAGTACATAATTTTGAGTTCCTCTTTGAAAGTACAGCATTCAGAGTGGAGACAGTATTGCTCAGTGGATACTGCAAAAATCTGATATAACGTTGACAGCTGAACATTTTATAAGATATGAATTGGGACTGTGGACAGATAGGCTTTCTTCATAAAATATGTATTGCTCCTCATTCTTTTAGAGCAACCTCACAGGAATAAGGCTGAGCTGTAGTTTTTCACACCAAAATGGTAAAATACACCAGTGTTTATATCTTCTGTTGCTTGCATGAGGCATGTTTTCTACCCCAGTCTGACCCCAGCTACCTTCTTTTATCTGAGAAATTTGGTTTATAACCGGTGAATTAAACACAAATACGAAATGCCTTTGTCTGTCTTATGTTACAGCCTTTTACTCCAATCTGCTTTAACAGTACTGATAGAATTACTTTTTTCTTTCAGCTATCATGTAGTCTTAGCATGTAAGACTACATGATAGCTGAATCAGAGAATGAGTCAAATTGGAACAGACCACAGTGGGTCATCTGGTCCAACCTCTGCTCAAGCAGGGCCATCCCAGAGCACATGGTGAGGGACACTCCATAACCTCTCTGGACCATCCATTCCAGTGTGTGGTCACTGCATAGTAAAGAAGTTCTTCCTCATGTTCAGGTGGAACTTCCTGTGCATCAGGCTTTGCCCACTGCCTCTTGTCCTGTTGCTTGGCACCACCGAGCAGAGCCTGGCTCCATCCTCTGACACCCTCCCTGCAGATACTGACACACAATGATGAGGTCCCCTCTCAGTCTTCTCTTCTCGAGGCTGAACAGGCCCAGCTCCCTCAGCCTTTCCTTGTGAGAGATGTGCTCCAGTCTCTTCATCTTCTTTGTAGTCCTCTACTGGACCAGCTCCAGGAGCTCCATGTCTCTCTTGTCCTGAGGAGCTCAGAACTGGACACAACACTCTAGGTGGGTACCAGGGCTGAGTAGAGGAGCAGGACCACCTTTCTTCCCCTGCTGGCACTGCTTTTCCTAATGCACCCAGGATACTCTTGGCCTTGTCCTTCAGACTTTTTTTAAAGAATAGGCAACTGAAACCGTAAATTAAAATAAAAATTTTGGGCAGTATCCTGGAATAAGCATTGTCAGTTGTGGATCTTGAAGTAAAATTTGTTGTTGATAACTTGGAAAGACTTGGATGTTTAATTCTGTTGTCATCTCACTTAGAATAAGATAAAAAAGTGTAAAGTTTAAAAGAAGGGAAGGCTATTTGGTATTAGAAGGATTTTCTTAATTTTTACCATAACTTTATAGTAATTTCTAGGAGGTTAGTCTGATGCAGAAGCCCGCAACTGAACAGAATAGTGAGATTGGACTTCTTGTGGCCTAACCTGCATTGCTCCTCTTTTACATCATTAGTCATTATTAAGAGGCTCAAAAATACTGTTCTGCACATTGAAGCTTCTTGGAAGTAAAGCTAGTTGATTATTCTTGCTTTTTGGAGGTGGTATAAGAGCTGCTTGAAAAAGGGATATTTACTTCAACTGGTTTTAATCACTCTGAGAAAAATGTTCTTTAACAGTGCTCACATCTCTTGATTTTCACTTTTCTCAGCTTTAGTTTGGTAGTCATCTTTTTAACCACTAGAATGCTTTTCAGTGTAAAGGGTATGTTATACCATGTTATATGTATGTTCCCATCTGTTTGTGTGGTGTTGTTCCATATTAGAGGACTCTTTTCTCAAACAGCTCTGAGGTAGGGGGCAATTTGGTACTTGGTGTTAATTTTCTGCCATTCCTCTGGTTTTCATATAACTAAATTAATTCTAAATTCGACTAAATTTAGCTGCTATTTGTTCTCAAGGTCTGTTAGCTCACTTCAGTTAAAGATGGCCTTTTTTTGGTCCATCTTTTCTGCCCTGTGTTCTAAGTCACCTTTTTTGTTTTTTTGATGTCTCTGCTCTTCTGTGTGTCTGCTTGTTTGTGCTGCATTTCAGCAACATTTGAGTTGTAGTTTTAGTCCAAGAAATCACGTTACCATTTTGCCAGAAGCTGACGCCAGCCATCTGGTAAAATTGCAACTCATATTAGCAAAACCTATAATTTCAGGAAATGTACCCAAAATTACTTTTATGATTAGTGGACAGGAAAGAGACTGAGACAGAGAAGTCAGTTGGGTACTTCAGAAATCATTTTGAGGTTTGCAGGCAAACATCTTAATGGCAGTGGTCTTGCTGCCAAATGCTGTTTTGCTTTTTCCTTCAGAATAGTTTGCATTAATAATGAGCAGCTCTGCTTGGAAGTTTTTAATGTATCGCTCTTAAGATGCAACTTTGCGAAGCAGCACCAGGCGAGGTGACAGCCTGTGTGAATGGATATGTAAAGTGGTTCAGCATACTGTACTGCTAAGGTTTTCCCACTGGAAACTCATCCCAGCCCCAGGGCCTATCAATGTTATGGATACTGAAGAAAAAAATATGTTTAGGCTGTTTTGGCTGTGCAACGCTAGCCTTTGTGTTAAGCCTAGTAGTTGTGAAATAAGTCTGCACTGAAACTCAGCAGGGTTTAATCAGCAGTTCGGTCATACATTTTGTTTCTGTGTCACTGTGGGAGCAGAGAGGGGGTGACAACAGCTCTTGTTTGTGTATATTCTCAGGGAGAGGCAGGCAGCTCACCATGCTCTGGTAGCTGAACTTGTGCTGCATGTTCTGCAGTTGTTGAATGTATGTGTTAAACTAAAATGGAGTATATTTCTAATTTAAGACTTAAAGTGGTGATGAATTTACTATTTTACTAGTGAGCTATTACAGCTATTACATTTTCCTCATAGTTAATTCCATTTGTATTTTTCTCATTTCAGCATTTAGTGATTGGATCTTGCTTCTTGTCTATTGAATAAAATCCTTGTTCACCTAGGCACTTGGGAAGAATGTAGTTGTTTCTGCATAGTAATTACATTGCCTGTTTACATCAAATAAATATTACTGAATGATAGTCCTGGACTTCATAGCTGAGATCTCTGGTTCCATGTGTTGGCTAACCTCTGTGTTAATTCAGGAGAGTTTTTCCATAACACAGTAACACTCCAGCACAGCTTAACCAATGTTCTCTACTAGAAGGCCACAGGGTCATCCTCATTGCTCCTCACTTTCTTCCTATGGATGGAGGGCCTTGAGCAGTATAAAACTATCCTAAGCAGTTTTTGGTCTGGGCAGCTGGGAAGGTCCTTGTATGCAGTGGTGTTGATGCTGTAAAACTGACCTCAAGGACTCCTTTTATAGAGAATATAGATGGTCTAGTCTGGGGACAGAAAGGCATGTGAAAATAGAAGAGAATGCATAGTAGTACTGTGGAGATGCCAGGCCAGCTTGGGAAGCCCTCACAGCTCCCACAGACCCACAAACTTCGCGTACTTACTTTTTGAAATGAAGGTTGACTTCAAACCCAAAATTATCCAAACTTAGTCTCCTTTTGCACAGTAAGAGGATTCGTGATCCTTTTTTGTCGAGAAATTCTTTATTACGTGTATATCTGTCATGGAAGAGTTCAGATGATTCTGTTGGTACATCTCTAGCCTTTGCTAAGTCGGTATACCACAGCATCTTTAAATTTGAAAGGCGTGTAAGAAACTGCCTGCCTAGTTTTCTAAACTGAGAATTCTTCAGCCCACATGCTTCTCAAGTAATGTATCTAAAGATACTCTGTTTATGTTGTTTTAAGTGTGATCTAATGTTTGCTTTTGGCAAGAAACTCTTCCTTGTTAGTATGCACAGAAAGAGTAGTTTACAGGAGGCTGAAATATTAACTGGCTGTTCTAAATTGAGCAAACAAGGATACTTATGCTATATCTCTAGCAGTAGTAGTGTAGGCTTCTTGTAGTAATCTAATTCATGGGGAAAACAATAAGCAGGTATTCATTAGTTATTCAGGTAAGAGCTTTTCATTTGGAGAGGTAAAATTTTTAATATAAGAGCCCAAGTAATGGTACAGTTGTCAAAGTGGAAAGGTTAAGACAGTGCAGTTGAAAATTGTGTGCTTAGCTTTTATAGAGGTCCTTTCAATGGAAAAATAATTACTGCTTGATATTGAGTGGCAGCATGCGGGATTTTATGGAGGATTTGCCTGTTTTGTTTTTAATAGTTGCTGGAAAACTTGGCACCCTTTAAATAACTCAAGACTTTTTTTTCTGCTTTTCCTTTTCTGAGGAAAAGGGGAGAGAAGCCTTTCATTAGTTCCACATGATAGTTAACTTGTCACATTTTACAGCTTAATCCTTCTTCTTTAAAGAGTTTTTAGTGAAAAGACAAACCAGCCATCTTCTGCATAACAGAACAGTCATTACTAATATAATTACTAAAAATAACATAATTATTTATATGAACACAGTAAGATTGGTGATAATACAGATCTCCTCCTACTGTGGATTGTTGCCTCCCACGATATCTTCCAAAGAATGCAAGTGAGTTTATTCTACATTATATCCATTCACTGTTCTTGATGAAAACATAACAATGCAAAATTAAAATTAAAGAATAACATTTGTACTTTTGCTGTTAGTCTTCCCTTTCAGAGAGCTAAGAAGTATGAACAGTGTTCCTGACAAAGCAGCCTGAGCTCCCCACTTCTACAAAAACACTGCACTGGTGTGTTAATAACTTGTCATTGAGAGATGGCTTTGAGGAAAAGGACTTAATTTTTTTTTTTATGCACTTTTCTTATTACTTTGTGATGGAGGCTTTCAACATTTTCATCATTGGTCACTTTCACATTTCCCTCTTATCTCCATCCCATCCTTGCCACAGCATTGTAATTCTCATTTTCTCTTGTGTCAAATTTAGAGGTAAAAGCAGAACTTATGTAAGACATTATTCACTGATTATTTGCTATGATGCTCTTTTTGAAACAAGGAGAATGTGGGCATGTTTCGATGCCTTCAAATACAAGAATTAAGCTCATGAATTACTTACGAACAAGTGTTTGTAGAAAGAAAAATCCCCTGGTCTCTCTCTTCCACTTATAGGGTGATTGCTTTAATATGGACATCAAGTCTCTATTAATATGTTTTATAGCATGATTATTTCTGCTAGAGCATTAAAAACTGCTATGACTTCAACTCAGATTATCCCCTCTTTTAGCCAGAGCAGCCCTTGTGTTGAGAATGCACAAAGAGGGAAGAAAAGGCTTTTGGTTTAAAGCATTAAAGTTTGGTGCTCCTCTTGCTATTGCAAAGAGAATCTGTGGAATCCATATGAACTATAATACATCCAGGTTCTGTGTTTGTGTGTGCCTGAACCTCGTAGGTGGTTGTATGATCCTTTATCCTTTATGTATGATACTTTATGTATCCTTTATGTATGATACTTTATCATTATCTAAAGAATGTGATTGCTTGTAGTTCAGACTGTTTCTTCTAAACTCTTGCTTATGAAAGGTCTATTCATCTCTCTTCTACATCTGGTATTTCTTTATCAAGCCACTTAGCCTAAATACTGCTAAATATATATAAATTCTTATAGCATTTACTAATTTTCTAAACTGCTTTTTGTATTCTCATTTTCTAGTGGGTTTTGGGTGCTATTTCGTATTTTATCCCATGCTAAATACTTAATGTATTTGTGCCAGAAGAGGGTAGGATTATGTGGTAGGTCTTTCATTCCCAGAGTTAAAGCAAAATTTTCTTTTTAGTGGTTTCTATGTGTTTGCCCCCATAATTGATAGCAGGGGACATGGCTCTGTCATGCTCTCACTACCCATGTATTATCAGATATTGCCTCTCTTTTAAATAAATCCCTTTGTTTTCTATGGAGAATGGATCAGAATAAAGCAAAGTGTCTGAGACTGTAAAGTAACACTGAAGGCTAAAGGGATTGGGAAATTGAGGCCTGTGATCAGAGCGGGAGTTCAGAGGCAGTCCTGGAAGGAAAAAGTAACTTGGATGGTGAAATAGGGAGAGAAGGGGTGAAGTCTGTTGAAATAGGATTGTGGGGTTAAATAGAAGCAGGTGAACAGGAGGCAGAGACCGTGTGTGGTGGGAAACTGGAAGTGTCTGTTCAGAAACCTTAAGGAGAAGTCAGGACACCAGGACTTGGTGAAAAGCTTCAGCAGGTAGATGGAAAGTTGGGCCTGAATTTCAGTAGAGAGAGAGATAATTAAAACTGGCTGCAAAATAAGATTAAATACAGCTAGTCATAATTAAATTTAAACAGGAAACTTTAATTGTGGTATTTTTAAAATTTAATGAACACTAAATCTATTTTTTTTGTTTGCTGTCAAATTTATGTTTGACATAAGTAAGTAATTAGAGGAGCACTTTGATTTAATATATGTTGCTTTGACCACTTTGCACTGAATAAACTACAATAATTGATCGTTAAAGTATATTGAGATGGTGAAAAAAAGAACAGGATAATTTCTAATACAACGAAACATTGCATGTGCTGCTCTCTTAAGTGCTGTCAGAGCTTTGCTGGGAGGTTAATAGTAAAGCAGGAGCAGAGAATCTTTTTGGCTGCTATTTTATTCTGGAGCTTGGAACTGTTAATAATGGAATTGATTGAGAGATTTGAGGTGTCTGGAAGAAGCAGTTTATCATTCCTAGAAAAAGCATGTGTTCTTGTAAAATGAGTTACATTGTTAATGATGTATTTTATTTTGAAGAAAAGCTGCTGATAGTTTTAAAATATTTCAGTCTTGCTCTAATCAACATATGTACTGATGAAATACAGAAGGTTTTTTATTTTCTTCATCTGTGCAATGTATTCAACACAGTTTTGTGACTCCATTACTATGATCATGTTTGCTGTCCTTTATAGCACAGCAAAATTGTTCTGTAACTTTCATTTAAAGCTCATAACTTTAGTTAAATTTGTAGCTTTATCTGAATTATCTTAGCTTTGTTTAGTCCTTGCATGAGAATAATTGTCCACTACCATAACCTATAAAAGAAGGTGGTAGATTCTGCATTTGACTTTTGTATTTCAGTTATTGCATGTTGGCTGCTTTGGTTTGTTACTTAGCTGTTGTTCAAAATCCTTCCCATGTACAAACTGTGTAGGCAGTAATCAGACCAATATATTAACAGTTTTCTTAAACACATCATGTATGTGTCTTGCTCGTAGTGTTTTGCAACGTTTGCTGTCATGGCCATAGCTCAAATATATATTTTTCTTTGGTAAAACATGGTTCACAGTCTCAGTGTTAACTCATTTATTTGTACCTGCTTGATGCTGCATGTAAATCTCCTTCTCATGCATGATTTTTCAAATAGGCTTAGCAGGCCTTAGATGGCCTGGCTTGTTAGGTGTATTTGCAATTGTGTGGTAGTTTGGGCTTGGATCAAGTACACCTTTTAAAGCCTAATTCCTGATTGTCCACATCTGCTTCCATAAAAAGTGAGTGGAAGCCCAGCTGTCCCAGAACACCTTCTGGGCGAAAATAAAACCGAAGGTGTGCTCCAACTGTGATGGTCATTTTAGGCTTGGGGAGGATGTCTGGGAATAAATCACTTCCTCTCCCCAGAGCTGGTATCCTGTGGGTGCTGTCTCAGCTTTGCACCTCTGCCCCGACAGTGCTGCGCTGCTTGCTTGTGAGGACCAGTGCACCAGTGTTGTTCTTGGGCACAGTGTGCTTATAAGGGTCTTATACTTCTTTTTCAGAAGGTAGATTTGGATGTTGAAATCTTAGGAGATCCTTTGCTTGGGTGGGATGTCCTTATTTTGCTTTCTATATACCTCAACTCTGTATTGCATAGTTAAATAACACAATAAAAAGCTCAGATATATTACAGTGTTAAGATTTAGTCAAATATCTAAGGAAGTTTTTGTGTTAGTTCAATTGTCTTTGTCCACTAAATCTGTAATCTCAAAAGATTTGTTCTGGGGCATCCACTGGCCATAAATAATATATAATCTGTAGCTATACTGTCTTTTCACTGAATGCTGTCATGATTCTGAAGTTAGTATACAAGTCAGTCTAATACGTTAATTTCCAAATTAATTCTTAAAATTCTTTAAAACCTTTTCGCAATGTTATATTTTGTCAAAAAACAAACCCCACCACTCCCCAAGCTCCACCTCTCTACATCCACCTCATTTTCGTTTTTCTTTACAGTTTCAAGTTATAAAAATGGAAAAATAAAACAAGCAGTACTGGTGGAAATTTCATTTTCCCATTGTTATGTGGATTTGCAGGTTAAAAATATTTAATGACTTTTTAATCTGTATTAGCAGGATAGAGATATTTCAGCAGTAAAGCAGGAAGTGATGTGGTCATCCTTGCAGTACAGAATGCAACCTGTTGTGGCAGATAACCCTGAGCAGTTTTCACTTTAATCTACTAGTATTGCTTGGCTTTCCTTGTTTTGAGCAACTGTTGTTCATATTTATTTTTATAATCTATCTTCTGTGAAAATGTAATGGATAAAGCTGAAGAATTATGCTTAAATAGCATTTAATATTCAACAGAATTGGGGGCTGCATGCAGTCTTCAATAGAGGTGTGGGATGCCTTCATCAGCTCTGAGTTTACTGTTGGATCAGTCTGGACCCTTCCATTTTCCTTAGGCTTTTCATACGTTTTGTTTTCCCATACAATGCAAGTGTTAAGAAACTTACCTGGGAATTGCCAAGTTAGATGCATCAACCAAGTTTAATGAGTTTTGCATGTTTATGCAAAGTCTTGCCACTTGCATTGCTGTTTTGGTGTCTGAAAAAAAAAAATCTTTGTGGTCTGTGACTGGTAGGAAAACCAACAGCTTTCCTCAGTGATTCTTCTGGTTTTTAGTTGATTTGAGTAATTTTGGTCTCTGAATATATAAATGAAAGAGACTGTACTGGCTGAAAATGCATCATTTCAGTTCTCTGGAAGCTGATTAGTAAATACACTTCTTCCTGCAAAATAATAATCCTTTCTTATTCCTACCTACCTTATATATGGAAATTATTGTAGCTTGTGTATTAGCTGACAGTAGTTAATTCTGAAAGCACTTACATGACAGAAGGCAGCTTTAATGTTTCAAATCTCTCAGATAATGTACATCCATCTGTTCTTTAGCAAATGCATCACCTCTCTGCATACTGATGATTTCTGATGTAGCACTGCTTGTAATTAAATTTTGATAATGCATTTTACAGGCTTCTTGAAAAAACAAATTGAGTTTATTCATGCAAATGCAGAGTAAAATGGAAACCACTAACGACTAAAGCTAATTTCATGAACTGATGGTCACTCAAAAACGTAGAAATAATTAAAAATATATACTAGTACTAGTGTACATTTTTAATTGGCTGGAATTTCATTTGGGTATAATAACAGTAACAACAGTGATATTTTTGTCGCTTAAACATTTAGCATATTCTTGCATTTGATTACTTTAATGTTTCAAAGCTGACCTTTTATGTTGGTTGCTTACAGATACAAATTGGAAGTATGTATTAAATTATTGAAACAAATGCAGCATTTGCAGTTTTATCAAGTACATACTAAACCAGTAATTGCATATGTAATGCTGTTGATACTGAAAAAATGCAATTAAACTTTTCAGCTACACCCATGGCTACTTAGAGAAACATTTGTGGTGGAAACTGGAATTTCTAGATTGAGAAGATGTAAATCTCTTGTTCAGCTTTTTTTTTTAACTACTGATTTTTACATTATTTAGTGCTTCAACTTTCCAAGTTGAGAAAATAAGGTGCAGTATTGTTTCGTTCATAATGCCCAAACTATGTAGCAAGCCTGATACATAAGTTGTATTACCATCAGATGATATATGCAACTTAATTTGACTTTTGATGAAATGTTGTTATTAAACATCACTCCCACATGCTAAGGTTTCTGAGCTTTGGGGAAAAATGTTAAATGAAAACATTTCTCTTAGAGTGCACTCTTCATGGCATCTTTCTTAAATGTTCCTTACTGTACACAGAAAAATAAGCACATTTGGTTTCGCTACGACTTGAATATAAAAACACAGACATTAGCTTCTGGTTTGGGTCACGTGCACCCAAGTGTACTAAAGCTTTTTTTCCCATGGAAAAATCAAGAGTCAGCACAGCGTCTGCTTCCTTCCATTGAATGTGTGGCACTTAATTGTCTTTTAGTGTTAGCTTCTCATTCACTGATTGGAACTTAATGGGTACTTTCTTTGAACACATATTTCAGTGACTGATCTTATAAGGTTTTATTTGGAGGAATCGTCACCTGGGTAAATATGTGGAAACTTGAGAACCCTGTCTTTGGGATGTAAGTAGTGTTTCCCTGAGGAAGAAAGGTGTAGAGAAGTGCAGAATCCCAGCTATGAATCCTTCTCAGAGATAGAGTAGAAAAACACCTGTAAATGTGTTTCTGTGCCATTTATGGTACAACACACTGGAAACTACAGTACAGCTATGGTTTCTGGTACTTTGTTCCCTACTAACCAATAAGTGAATGTTTTTGCAAATGTCATGGAGCAAAGTTGGGGTTTATCTGTTCCCTGTCCATCATACAAGGCCCTAGGTTTTTTGTAAAAAAATCCAAAACCAACAAAAAACTACAGGAGATAGGTGACTTAAGAAAAAGGAAGGAGTGATAGTGGGGGAGGTTCAGAGATTATCATCCTGTGCTGAAATACTCATGGAAACATCCTTTACTGCTCCTACTCCAAGGACACTCAGAAGTTGTGGTCCCATGCAGTATTTGTAGTGTTGTGCTTTCTGAATCTCTCTCTCACTGTGTGGCCTGCTGAGTGTGTGGGGTGGGCTCTGGGCTCCTGAGGACAGTGGCTCTCTAATGATAATAGTGACAAAGCTAATTTCTCTCTGCACACGCTTTCATGTACTCTTTCAGAGCCTGTGAGTCTGACTGCTTGTTGAGTTGTGGCTGACTTCATCCACTCAACACATTGTTTAAGTCTAGGGAAACCAGAGTCTGGATGTGCCAGCCTCAAAGGCTATAGCTGGAAATCTGACACCAAATTTAATAATGAATTAGTCTGTGTTATAGCCCCCTGGTCTTATATATTGCTTGGAGGCACATGGGTAGCTGAATGCATGAATAATTTGGAAATTGCTTTAGTATTTTTCAGTTTCTATTAAAATGCACCTAATTTTGGCCTTTTTAACATCATAGAGACTCATTTGACAATTATTGTAGCTTCTTAGACTTTGGAGAACTTTACTACTCCTTCAAAAATCCCCATAACTACTAACAGTCTTTTTTTTCCAGGTGAGGTTTGTGCCATTTCTGGGTCACACAGAAATGTGGGCCAGTGGGCATCTATCTGGCCACCTTAAGACTTGGCAGTGATAAGGCTGTATTCTTTAATGGGCGTTTTCTTCTTTATTAATCTAAAAGGAAATTAGAATAACAAGAAATGACGCTTTCAATTATATCTGAAAATATGCTGCTCTTAATGCATAAGACCAAAAGCGGTTTGTTTTTTTGAATAATATACAAAGTGTGTAATCAAATGAGAGGGGAAATAAATGCCATTTGAGATTATTCAAATGTACAATTTTTTTGCAAGTAATATTGCATACTTGTATCTTCTGTTGACGTGAATGTTAATGGTTCTTGTGGATTCTCTAGAAGGGCAGCTGGTTCTTCTGAATTTTGCTGAATCTGGTGTTTAAGGAGACTATGGTCAGACTGTTTGACATAACAAGTAATTCTCTTCCTAGAAAGTTGCCAGAAGTTTTTTTTTTGTTTGTTTTTCTAGTTGTGTATGAAGTAGAAATTACTCCTTGTCTCCTGTAAATTTTTAGTTGCTAGGAATAATACAACTAAATAGGCTTTTACTCTTTATCTAATAAAAAAAAAGTAACATTTGTAATTTTCCACTTTTTCTTTATCTCCTTAGAATGTGAAAGCATTTGCATCTTCAGATAGCCTAGCCAAGGTCCAAGAAGTAGCAAGCTGGCTTTTGGAAATGAATCAGGAACTGCTCTCTGTGGGCAGCAAGAGGCGACGAACTGGTGGATCTCTTCGAGGTAATGCTTCCTCAAGCCAAGTAGATGAGGAGCAGATGAATCGGGTCGTAGAAGAGGAGGAGCAGCAGCAAAGACGACAACAAGAGGAGCAGCACATTGGGAGGAATGGGGAGATAGGAGGAGAAGAACCTGGATTTGATGACAGGCATGAGTCTCAGCAGGAACAGCTAGAGGAAAATAATAATAGACTTATTACAGTGGATGAAGATTCCACTTGTAACCAAGAGGAAGATGACGATGAACATGCTGGTGATCAAGAGGAGGAGGTGGAAGAGGAGGAGGAAATGGACCAGGACAGTGATGATTTTGATCAGTCTGATGACAGCAGTAGAGAAGATGAACATGCTAACAGTAATAGTGTCACAAATTCCAATAGCCTCATGGACTTGCCCATTCACCAGTCATCGCCATTCTACATGAAGACAAAGGTGAGAAGCTACATTTTTTTTGTGCTCTTAATCCTCATTAATTTTGGATTTTGGAAAAAAATGACATATTTAGCACAAACTAAAGTTTTACAATGAAGCAAACATTCTATTTCCTAAAGAGCTTACAGTGAAGGATTTATGTAGTCCACAAAAACGATGCTGTTTTAGCTGTTAATAATAAAAAATATTTGCATGCATTTGACATGAGCAAATACCCCTATGTATTTTAAGGAATAGCATTCTGATGACTATGATCAAAATACCAAGATGTTTCTTTAAAAATATTTTTACATAAGACCCTCCCAGCATTATTGATGCTATTTTCCTTCTCCAAGTGGGCTAGAAGGGAAGGTAAGCAATTGTACGTGTGTTGTATTCTTAGACAAGATCTGGTTCATTTAGGTGAAAACATTGTAATGAAAAGTAGGGTGGAATATTTTAGAAACATGAAGTTCGTCCTGCTGACCTGCTGAACTGCTTGGCAAAATACAGTTTTAAAAAATGTGATAGCCAGTCATTCTGTTAGGAAGTCATTACATAATGTCTTATTCATTCTCATGATGTCTCATTCACAAGCAGTATCCTGCTTGTGAGGACCTTGAACCTGTGTGCTGGTTGTTGAAAACTTCATATTTGCAATAAGAATCGAGAAATTAATCTTCATACTTTTATTTCTACTTATATCACCTAACATTTTAGATTAAAAAGAAGTTACTGGGTTATTGGCTGCAGTGTACATTTGTAGTTCACCAAATTTTGCAAGTTCTTTGGGGAGGAGGAATTCCATTAACTCTTATGAGCAGCAAAATAATGAAAGCAGTGATATTGACTAGTAAGAAAGAGGAGCAGGCCAGTGTTCTTCTGGGAGAATATTCTTCCTAAGTCTATGGACTGATTTCTTTTTCTTACTCATTAATTGTTAATAGAACACCTAGCCTCCTCTCACCTTTGGAAAAACAAAACTTCTTCAAACTTCTAAATTTTACTTAAAAAAATTAATTAAAACCTGATGTAAAATAAAATGAAAGCGCAGAAAAAGTCAGTTAACATAAGTTAACAGGTTGAGTATGAGCATAAATGTATAGAGATGGATAATCAGTCTTGAAGATGCACCTGAACAGGTAAATAGGGTTAATATTTGCTTCTGGAATCTACAACAGTATTTTTGTTAATAAATAGCATGCAATTCACTTCCATGTTTAAAGTATCTCAGCTAACATCTTTGATTTTTGAAAAGTTGTAATGTTTTCACATGAGTTTTTTGTATAGTTTTGTATTTATAATTCTACTCTTCAAGGTACTGAAGTATATGCTTTCTATTTTGGAGTGAAATACTGTCATATTTCATATAATTGAATTGGATTTTACTACTGAAATCCTTGGTTTAATTTCAGCACGTTGGTTTTCCTGTATTTAGTATGTTATACTGAGCATCATATAACAACTTGCATCCAGCATGGACAATAATTAATGTAGGAAATTCTTATACTCAAAATTATGTTTTTAAGTCTCTGAATTGGAAACTTGTTGAAGTGCTTTGTAACTATACCCAAATTATGTACAGATAGAGCAGAGAGTAATTTTCAGTGGTGGCCAGTTCTGAAGGTTTTTTTATTGACTTCAATAATGAATGTAGCTTTTTCTTTCTTTTCTTGAGGCATATTTGACATGAACTGAAACAAACCAGTTTAGCCTGAAGGAAGATATCTGAAAGATCTTTGTACAGATGCAAAATTTCTGTGCGGTCTGGTAGTTGCTCTGCATATTTAATGCAGGGCTGACCATTTTTGTCTGTGCCCTGTCCCCAGGCTGTGCTTCTGCAAGAATTGTTGAGCAGCCAGGTAGCAAACCATATTTGGGAATTTTTTCATGGTGCAGCTCTGTTTTAGGAAGTTTCAACTGTGTGCCTGAGGTATCAGCACAGGTTAGAACGCAGCTTGAGCCGCACTGCTCAGCACGATGGTTACATATTAGACCCACCAACAACTGGCAACTTTAATGTTACCAATTCATTAATAAACCAATATTTAACCAGAGGAGCACATTCTGTGTTACAAAGTGTTGTGGAAATTGATCTGTGAGAGCATGAATGAATTACCAGAGTGAAAAATAAGCATGACTAATTAATATGCTGCTTTTGTGAAGAAGAGGGAGTGTTAGCAGACTTGTCAGCTGTATTTGCGAGTGATTTCTGCTTCTACCTGTTGAGGATAGAGTCATCCTAGGAGACTTGAACCTGGTGGACTTATTTTTAGCTTTTCAGACACGTTTCTCAGCATTTGTAGTCAATTACAGATCTCATAACTCTGGCTGAATTACCTTGCTGTGTGCTGTACTCTGTGAAACTTGCTTTGTGCCACCATTACAGGCAGTGATGGCTGAATGCCCTACTGCATGTCTGTGTGTCAGATGTAAACCTGGCTCCTCAGAAGTGTTCCTGATGCAGCACAGTTTGTTCTGCTTGTACATATGGGCAGCACACTTTCACCACTACCAAATACCAAGAGATAATAGTGAGACTGAACAAAATAGCAACTGCTACTACTGTAGGTGTTGTGCAGCTCATCTTAGTTTTTTGTTATCTCTGTTCTTTGTCTTTTTTCTTTTTCTTCCTTTCCTTATAAACTGAATAAAGTGTTTCTCTAATCTGACTTTTTTTTTTTTTTTTTTCTGTTTGTTGACCTGCAGAATCCTGTGTGACTAAGGAAGGAAATGTCTTATTTCCCCCATAACACCACAGTGTACCCTGCTTGGGTTTGCTGCTTGTCACCTTAGTAGCAGCAAGTACGCTGTGTTTTACCTGATAAACATAATCAGAGGCATAAACCCCATTATATTTATGTAAAAATAATCTTTATATATACTTATGTTTTATATAATGTTTTTATAATAGATAGATATGAAATATATAAAATATTTGCCTCGTACTACTGCTTTTTACAAATAACTGATATAATTGCTGCCATAATGTTGTGAAAATGTTATGAGTAAAGGGCATGGGCACTTGAAATGAGAATGCCAGTGGTTCAGGAGAGACTTCATTGCATTCACCAGCACCTCACAGGAATCCAGAAGGGTCCTTGTGGTTACCTTCCATGATTTCCTGCATAAAATATTAGGCTGCTCTGTATTGACTTGTGTGCAAGCTAAAGCTTATTTTTAGAAAAATGTCACTGTTTGAAAACAGGAAACTGTGCAGCAAGCCTAGTTTAATAGTTTGTTAGTTATCATCAATGTTTAAATTTCTCCACCTTTACTCTGCCCTGCCTTCTTCCTGTTGTCTGACTTTTTCTGACTATTACAATTTTGTTTTATTTTCATGTTGTATTGAAGAGCCGTGTAACATTTTTTTTTCTCCCCATACATTAAGCAATCAAGTTCTTCCCTGAAAGATCTCTTAAATGTAAATAATAAGGACAGTGCATCCATTGGGCATATTTTTCTGTTTTTTGTTCTTATTATGATTCTTTTCTGAGCACTTTGGTGTTGGAACATTTCTCTTGAATCACAGATGTCTTTATATCTTGATCAACAATCTGGATGAGGGGATCAAGTGCACCCTCCGTCAGTTTGCAGGTGACATCAAGTTGGTTGGGAGTGTTGATCTGCTGGAGGGCTGGAAGGCTCCACAGAGGGATCTGGACAGGCTGGATTGATGGGCCAAGGCCAATTGTATGAGGTTCAACAAGGCCAAATGCCAGATCCTGCTCTCGGCTCACATCAGCCACATACAGTGCTACAGGTTTGGGCAGAGTGGCTGGAGATCTGTACAGCAGAAAAGGACCTGGGGGTGCTGCTGGAGAGCAACTGAACATGAGGCAGCGTGTGCCCAGGTGGCCAAGAAGGCCAATGGCATCCTGGCCTGTATCAGCAATAGTGTGGCCAGCAGGACCAGGGCAGTGATCGTCCTCCTGTACTGGGCACTGGTGAGGCCTCACCTCAAATCCTGTGTCCAGTTCTGGTCCACTCACTACAAGAAGGACATTGAGGTGCTGGAGCATGTCCAGAGAAGGGCAGTGAGGTTGGTGAAGGGTCTGGAGCACAAGTCCTGTGAGGAGCAGCTGAGGGAGCTGGAGCTGTTTAACCCGGAGGAGGCTCAGGAGAGACCTTATCACTCTCTACAAATACCTGAAAGGAGGGTGTAGCCAGGTGAAGGTTGGCCTCTTCTGCCAGGTAACAGGTGATAAAACAAGAGGAATTGGCCTGAAGTTGTGCTAGGGGAGATTTAGATTGGATACTAGGATACAGTCCTTGCAGGAAAGGGTTGTCAAACACTGGAACAGGCTCCTCAAGGAGGTGGTTGAGTTAACATCCTTGGAGGTATTTTAAAAGACATGTAGATGTAGCACTTAGGGACATGCTTTAGTGTCTGACTTGTAGTAGTGTTAGATTAATGGTTGAACTTGATGATCTTATGAGACCTTTTCCATCCTAAATGATTCTATGATACCAGAACTGCGATTAAAACTCACTAGCAGCTGTGCCAAGGACAGTTAAAATTTGTTTATGTGATGTATTTACCTATTTATATATCAAATAACTCCATGCATTGGAATTTCATGTTTGACTGATTTGTCTAATATGATACAAGCCTTTTTCAGAGTGCTTTCTATTCTGTAAGGTTGGCCTGTGTCCTTTTTACCTACAGAAGTGATGCTCAGTTGTATTAAAGTGACCGGAGTTTTCTCACGTCAGATCCTTTACTGTTTGTTAATTTTTACTCCAGTTGATCTGTGTCTTGTCAAATGTTGCCATATCTATTTTAAAAATACTAAATAGCACAAGAGAACTAAGTGAATGTATATAGCAGTCTGAAAAAAACATGTTCTTGATGCTGATTCTTCACTGATTGCATCATATTTGTGGCATCCATTTCCAGTGCTCTGCGATGACTTTGTATTAATTGAGTTCTGTTGGGTAACAATTAACCACAGCATAAGCAAACAAATACTCTTACATCCCATATTTCATAGCAACTGCACTTAAATGCTTTTGTCCCTCTACATGTGGGATTCTGTTGCATTGCAAGGACAAGAATGTATTACTGGCAGTTGCCATCACTGTGAAATAGCTCATGTAAATTATCATTCTTGCTTACTTGAGATTTAAATTGTTTGTCTACCTGTGCTCATACTCTTGAAATTGTAGTACTAGCAGATGTATCATGCCAGCAATATTTTATGTTTATCTAAATTGGTGTTTATGACAGAGGTTATACCAGCATGATTTTGTGGAAGAAAATGAAATCAATGCTATAATCCTATTTTATGACAACCACTGTGTTATTTTCTCTTGTACTGACACCTGGGTTTCACCATAGGGTGAAACTCTGTTTGTACTAGGTTGTACTCTGTTTACTTTTCCAAGTTTTTTCCTGTAAATCTGTAGGTTTATTTCATATTTCTGAAATATTTTTATTCTTGTTCTTTAAAATATTTTGATCATAATATGTGCAATCTTTAACTTGTTCCAGTTTTTTGGTCTTTGTTTGCATAACTGTTCCTGTAACTCACAGTTTCATAGTTTTTAAATATGAATGACTTCAATATACTTAAATATTTTGTTTTTAATTGATGGTTTTGGTTCCCGTTGAGCTGACTTGTTTTTCTTGAACTGCTGCAAGCTTTTCATATTTGCAGGAGCATTGTCTTCTTGATTATCTTAGAAATTGTTTCCAAACAGCTACAGTAATTTACAGGTTCATTCATCTCTGGTTTGGGTTTGATGGGGAATTGATTTTGTAGGGAAAAAGTCGTGATCACTTGTATGCAACCTCCTACGAATTTAACTTTGTTCAATTAGTTTTTATTTATCTAAAATTCAACATTACATAATACTTTTAGTGTTACATGTCCCTAATGTTGAAGCCACCTCAGTTAGGAAATAACCACTTTAAAAAAAATTAAACTCATGAATTCATGAAAAGCATTAGCTGCATTATTTCCAGCGAATATTGCCACAGATTTCTATGGTGTAGGCAAAACAGCCACTTGATATCAGACTAACAGGAATGAAATGTATTATGTAAGGACCTGAATTTTAAAATCCAAGTGAGAAGGTGGAGCAGGAAGATTGTTAGCGGGTGTGTAGCCATTTTTCTGGCTTAGGGTTTCAGAAAACACTTTTGTCTGCTCTGCTTGTCTGGAGGGATTTCTGAAGGAGTGTTTGAGCCCATTTATGTGAAATGCTTTATCCTTCTGGACAACCGGCACTGTTGAACAAGAATCTTTACAACTTACTTAAACATTTATTTCCTTTTTTTCTGTTGAGGCTGTCATAAACATAGCAAATTAGGTTATATGAAAGCAAAATGTTACTTCTGTGTTAACTATTTGGATTGTGATGGTGACTTCTCATAAGGGGTCAGGCATTCGTGTGTGCAGAACCCTCCAATAACTTCACTAATTAGTCTCCTCTTCAGATGCAGGTTTGCTTGCTGCAGGATTGTGGGTTGTGATTGTTTTGTTGGTTAGCAGAGCTTCCAAGGAAACAGAAAACAAATTAGCTAAAAAGAAGAAAAATTATTGTATAGCTGCATCTACAACCACAAAAAACCGCTTTGATACCCTTTCAGAAGCTGTCATATTTTAGCATGTGCTTCATTACTAAAGGTAATAAAATTTTATTTTAATGGATACATTTAATACATAACATATATTACGAACAACAGTGGTAAAGGCTGAGAAACAGTTTAATTTTCATGTAAAACCTGTGTACTTTGGTTGCAGCATCCTCTACCATACTTTATACCTTACTATCCATTTGGCTGGAAGTCACAAGAGAGCGTGTGTAAGTAATGTGGTGTTCAGGAGTGCCTCTTCTTGATTGTTTATTGACATGGGAGAGTGGAGGGAGGGAAGATACAACAGATAAGCTGGATTGACATGGGTGGAGCTGGAAGAGGATGTACCACAGGAAAACCTGTCCCTTGGAGCTTAAATACCCATCTCTTCAGTGCTGAAACAAATCTAAAGCCCTGCTCATGTACAGAGCTTTCAGCTCTTAAGTAGTGCAGGCTGCAACAGAGTTTTTTGCTGCAAGGTGCCTGGTCTAAGCTTGTATGATAAGAAGGATTTATGTTTTCAGGGGGTTTTGGCTTTGTGTGGAAAGACAGCATTAATTTTTTAAACTGAGGAAACCTAAGATTGCACTGGGCACTTAGTGCAAATGTGAAGTGAAAAGGACTCCTGTGTGAAAATCTGCAGTTATTGTCAGAATTACTGATAGGCTACAAGCAGGATAGGAGAATAAAGGGGAATCAAAGACGATTACAGAAATGCTGATCCTTGGGAGCAGATTTTTTTGTGTGTACAGGCAGTACATGG
>WBNO01003475.1:121012-179778 GCA_013400575.1 Peucedramus taeniatus | reverse complement strand
ATTGCTTTGCTGCAGCCCTCCCTATGCAGATTTGTGCAGTGTTCCTTTGCAAAGGTTTTCCTTCCTCCTGCAGCTAAAAGCCTGAAGCATATTTTTTAAGTGTAGGAAATAAATGTAACTGGAACAGGAGGACTTGGTATTTTTTATTTATCAAGAAATATGTTTCCAGTATAGGAAATTATGTAGGAATATTTCCTTTAAAAGAACAAGTATTAAACTTATTTTCAGATGGCTTGTGTGATGAGAATGCAATGTAAAGTTCTCTGCTCTGAGTACACAGGAGAAAGAGAAAAAAGTTCATATTACAAAAAGAGATTGATTTTTTTACCTATTTTTTTTGCAAGGATCACATGCAAGGTATGTAGATTCTTCATGCCTTTCAGTTAATGCTTTAAAGAGTTTTAAATTAAGTAATAACTTGCCTAAAGCTGTGTCAAAAAGGCTACACATAAAAATTACTCTGATTGTTGAAAAAAGGCAACAAAAAAGCATTGACAGTTTTTTTTTCTCTTGCTTCTTCCTATGATTCTCTTTTTTAATTGAGGGCATCTTGTCAAGGCATACAAATGCTTTAAGGGCAGATATTGGGCCAAATTCTTCAGTGGTGCTCAGTGGCAGGATAAGGTGTGATGAGCACAAACAGAAGTATAGGAAGTTACATCTGAAAATGAGGAAAAACTTTCCTTTGAGGGTGACAGCACTGGAACAGACTGTCCAAAGAGCCTGTGGAGTCTCTCCTTCTATGGAAATACTCAAAACTTGCCTGGATATGATCCTGTGCAACCTGCAGTCGGTGAACCTGCTTTGGCAGAGAATTGGACTGAATGATCTCCAGAGTTCCCTTCCAATGGTTCTGTGATTCATAACTGCCAGTCAGAATTACTTTTGCAATACCACGACAGTTTAGTTATTTTCAAGCAAGTTTTGTTGTTTTAAAATATATTTTCTTTGTACTTTTCTGATACAGAGCCTTGTTTTTTTGTATTGGGCGGTAATAACTTTAGAAATATTCATACTTGGAGATTAACACTTCTAACCTTTGGTTTCTCTCTCATTTATATACCCCACAGTTTAGTGCTAATCATTCCACATGTGCAGGATTGTGTAAAAGGTTACACAACTGTCGTTAGGTGTAGTTTGTTAAATATTAAAGCATCCATGGAAGGAATGCAGATTATTTGTTCCTCTGTAGATAGCAAGTTGCTTCTCCAACTTTACGAACCTGCAGCATGCTTTTCTACAAATACCAGTGTTTTGTTTGAAAAGTACTTTTTACTTCCTGTGCTTTTACTTGGCTGTGTTAATTTATGATTTCATTTGCTGCTGAAGGCTTCTAGGGGTTTAGCTATGCTTTTCTAAGTAGAATTTTCCTACACCTTCATTTGTACATAAAACGAATGTGTTACATAATTGCTGCCCTGCTAATTTTTCCTACTCTGTAAGTGGATCATGAAGCTTGCTTATAGATATGTGGCTATGTTTGTAGTAATGTGGTTATTACTTAAGTATATACTTGAATTGTCCTTTGGTTGCTTGGCTTAGGCATTGCTCCCTAAAGGTAAATATTGGGGAGGTACTTGCATATGTAACTCAAACTTCCATATCAGTTTATTTTATGTAGAATAAATTAAATTGATGCCTTCAGGACAACTACCTGAAGCAGCGTCTTGTTGTCCCACACTTTTTCATAGACTTTGAAATCAATGTTGGTTCGGCTCCCACGTGGTTTTTGCTCTGCATCTTTGTTGTCAAAATGAAAATGAGCTTTTTTTTTTTTTTTTCCAAAGGAAAGAGAGAGAAAAAAAAAATGCACTAGTACAATTTCACCTCACCAATTATATGACAACAATATTAGAAAGTAGAAATCATGCAAATGTGCTTCAGGATCCTTTCAGTATACTCACTCTGTTGGGATATGTGACTTGTCTAACAAATACATTTGGGAGCTCTGCCCCACTTAAATATGCCATTTGTTCCTTTTGTTGTTCTTGACTATGTGGCACATGCTGTTGCCTGATGTGATCGTTAGCCCAAATATTTCCTGTCTGTAGTGATACAGCTGTATTTTCTTGAGCATTTATCAGTGATGCTGTTGCCCTGTCAGGTTTAAGCTGCTTCTCCTTTTGAAGGTTAACTGAAGTTGGTATTACTAGTTATAAAATGTAATGCAAATGATGAATCAAAGTGTGGAGAAAGTAAAACTTTTGCTGGTGAGTTAGTTTTTGGTTTTGTTGGCACATCCTTTCCCAAATGGTTGTTAAATATTCCTTTAGCTATGAATTTGAAGTTTGTGTTTAAAAAAAATGAATTATGATTAGTAAACTTCTTGCATTTGCTGATGTTTATACTTATAAACTCATGGGATCTGAAATTAGCTTAGGGAGCTATAGGACTAGAAATTGATCTGAAGACCAAAACTATGTTTAACGCCTGCTGCAGGACTAACATTTTTTCTTAATGTTTCTCACTCAGAGCTATTTTGCAGATTACAGTATGTCCTTTATTTCTGTAGGAGACTTTTCATTATCTCCAGAACATGTGGCTATTCAGCAAACTGTGCACAGTGAAGGAATTTACATACCTTTATAAATTCTTGAGTATAAGGAGAGAAACTAGACAATGTCAATTTCTCTGCTAGTTTAATGATTTCTGAACAGGCAGAATGCTTAAAAACAAAATTTCCAAGCTGTCTCAGCAAACGTTTGAACAGACAGCATCTAATGTCCATCCACAAAGGATGATTTTTGACAAGGGAACTGTTCTTCTTTATGGTGTCTGATCTGTGCATGCAGCTGTGCTTGTGTAGTAATGATATACTGTGCATTTTGTGTAGACTTATTGATGAGCTGTTATGTTTTGTTTATGTGAATGTATTACAGTTTGCTTTATTGGTGAAATTTCTGTTATAAAAATCCCTGTAAAACCTAGAACAGGTGTTTCTATAAATGATTTGTTTTGTCACAAGCATCTTCTCCCCTTTTTTCCATAGTGTGGTTGATGAAGATGCTGTCTAAACTTCATGCAAAATTTGTGAGATTTCTGCCCATTCTCTCCTGGACAAACAAGTTCAGTAATTCACCAAATTATTATAAAATGTGTTTATGTTAAGAATCTTCATGTGCCTTGACTCTGTATGGTACAACTTTTGATGTAATATTACATATAGTTAAATGGTATTGAGATTTTAAAGGAGAAAATAATTAGTTCTAGTGGATAGATAGGTATCTTAATAATAATCAGTGAAATACAAGTGGAAAGCATTGCTGTTGGGCATCTTTTCTTCTGTCTTATTTCTCCTTTTCACTCTTCTTGCTAATTTTAAATTTTGTTTCTTTAGTTTGTAACAAGAATTGGGAAGAGGGAGAGGATCTGAGAAGGACACAATTACTAAAGAAGTGCAGAGATTTCTATTCCAAATCAAGGTGGTCCAAATTAATTATTTCTTTGTAAAACCTGGCTTTTTAAAATCTTTGCTCTTACTAAAAGGTGATGTTTTCTACTGACTTTACTACCTGACCATATATTGCATAATGTGAAAGGAGCGAATTGTGAATTTTAGTAATACTCAGTGTAATTCAGTCTTGGAAGACACTGGCTATACTTTTCAGCTGTGTCATGACATATTACTCAGTTAATGCTTATAAAATTTTAATACATTTGTTCAATCCCTGGCCCCTCTGTGAAGTGGAAAATGTACTTATCACCACCACGGATTGCCAGCAGGGATAAATTCCACCTAATTAATCATCAGAAGTCTTCACTTCTTGCAAGTAAGGTATTAGCAACATTTCCTGTAAGTGCAAATTTCATTCTTACCCAGTCGATGTTTCAAAGTGGGCAGGAGACCCTTTGTTCTTCTCATTTAACTTATGGAGTGTCCCTTAAGGATTGCAGCTACTGTGATCATTATTGGCCCAAAGATATTGAGTACTAAAAAAAAATTAAAAGACAACAAATAATAAATACTCTTTTTGCCAATGTCATAATTCCTTCAGTTGTGATACCATGGTGAGATTTTCTAAAACATGCAGAAAATAATTGAATTAATTAAAATGAATATATAAAAATTAAGAAAGCAGTGACACAGCTAAATGGAAGAAACCAGACCAAAAATCATTCAATATGGATCAGTCATTCTTGCCAAATGTAATAATGTTGTCCCTCAGCTTTTAAGCTGGACTTCATCCAAAGCAAGGACACTTTCTGTTGGTACTCAGAAGCTGGTACTTACCCTTCTGCACAATTTTTGGCTTTGGTGTAAACCGCAAGTATTCCATGCCCTAGAGCAGGTGTGCTGCACCCTGTGTGTGCAGGTATTCCCATGTGTGTATTTTGGAGGACAGGCTGTTGACAGACTCTGACTCTTCCCACACTGTGCCAATCAGAATTTGGTGCTGGTGCACTTCATGTCTTTCTTGGCAGGGTTTGGTATGAGAATGCCAGTAAGCTCAAAGCTGGATTTGGCCAACCATACCAATCAAGAATGCCAGCCCTTCTGCATACTACTACCTGCTTTTTTCTGTGCTCTAAGCATTCTTTACTTCACATATCTTGAGTTTTATAAATAGCCTCACACCCCTTTGCAGTATGCTGTTACCAGCTGAAAAGGATTATGTAGCTTAATTTGGTGCTATCAAATGAATGCCATTGTAACAATCAGTTGTTGCATTTGTTAGATTTATGTGTATTTAAGTGTATTTTACAGTGCTAGTAAGAAAAATACTCTCGTATCCAAAGAGGCCTTGAAAAGCATTTTATTCCAAGCCTACAAGCTATAATACTTTGCACTGTCCGGCCTTTTATTTTGTCAGTTGTCAGTGTAGCTAGTCCATAGAATGCTGTCAGGATTTTTTTTAATGCTGAATAAACAGTGCTGAGACAGAATTCTGCTACAAAAGGAAAAAAATAGTGTAAGTGTGTAAGGTGGCGGAAATATTTTTAATGCCATTTTGATATTTTGGGAATTTTTCCTGTTCCCATTTAATATATAGAAAGAAAGGTCTAAGTCCAAACCTCATTTTTGTCAGTGCTTTTTGTACATTATTCAGAAACTGATAAACATGTTTTAAGTATTTTGGTACTGCTTTGTGCATTTTTGTGTGTGTAGGTATACAAGTAGAGAATTTCTCATTTAAAGTGTTGCATTTTACATGGAAGTGCGATATAATGATAAGAAAAGCTGAACTTTGCAGTATGGAAAATAATTTTTCAGTTTCCTATCTTCCCTTTTCATAAAAGCAGCCTCCTTAGTAAAAAACCACCTGCTTTCCCTTCCCCCAGCTTATCCTCAGCTGGGAATTTGACTTGCATTTTAATCCACTGTTAAATATTGCATGACTTCTCTACCTGTTGCAGTTCTTAATTCTTGTCTAAGCTTTATTTAAAGGTGCAAAACCAGCATAAAAAAGTGGTCAGCAAATAAATTTCTGCAGAGCAGCTGTAGAAATTCTTTTTAACAGCTGTTGCAACACTGACTAGACTAAAGAGTTAAACTTGCTTATCCAACAAATCATGTTATAGCCAATGAGAACTGGGCAGACATTTCTGGAATATTTATAAAATGCTAGATGATGCAGCTGGATGTCTGTTGCATACCTGGAATGTTTTCTGAAATATTCACTGGAGAAATGAAGACACATGCTTTAAAGACAGTTTTAAAAAAAAGTGACAGTGACAATAAGACACCATAGTATGGTATAAATAATAAAATTAGGGGACTTGTAGAGTAAAGCCAGATAATAGAGGCCTCCAGTGTAAAGTGGTTATGTAAAGTGTGCATTATTTTATTTAGATGCTCATGGTTAAGTGTTTTTTTTTAATGTTTTGACAGCATCATTAGTATTGATACTATGTATCTCGTCCATATGCATTTCACTAGACAGTCTGTGTTGTTTTCATAAACACTCCATGAGTCCTGACAAAAAATGACCTCGTGTGAATGCAGATGTGCTCGGTTGTGTAGTACTGTCGTGACTGAGGGCACATCCCACACCTATGGCTGCATGTACCTGCAAGTTCCCCTCCCTTTCTTTTGAGATGGAATTCTGCTCTTGTTGAGATGCCTGGGAAGCTGTCATGTTTTTGGGACCAGTATCACCTGCTAAGGGATCTGTGGACAAAGAGGGTGATCTAACAGCTCATTCTTTCCCAAAGGTGGAGGTCTGGACTGCTCTCCACTTCTAAACACTGTCTCCATGCATCTGACTGCTTTGTGAGCAGTTTACAGTTGCTAATCTAGTGGAAAAATGACTTAGCAACAACAAAACTTGAGAATTTTCAGGTTTCCTGCTTACTGGAGTTATTTTAGAGCTCACAAACCTGACAAATTTTACTGCCAGTTTATTGAAGAGTTTATTGAAAAACTGGCCAAAGAAGTGCTGATCTGGGGGGAAGTGCTAGTCTTCTTCTTTTCCCTTCTAGAGTCTCCACTGGACATTTTGGTTTCCTTTCAGCTATAAAGAGGATCAGCTGTGGGATTGAACAGATCTAGTAGAGATCTTATTTTGTTGCAGGGCGACATTCATTAAACTCACTTGAACTGGTGGTTGCAATTAGAAACTGAGAGTAGTGAATCCTTGACATTGGTTAGTCTGACTTGCTGCTGGGCTCCCCATACACAAGTATTTAAATCCAGTAGGTCAAATTTGAGTCTCATTTTATTTCTCTCTGCACTCACACTTAAATGCCAGGATGCTTAAACAGTTATGAGCATGCACATAGGCATGAAAAATATGTAGTAGGTATGTTTATATGATGATCTCCCCTTTGCTGATATGCTTGATATTTCATCTTCCCTGGCCTTTACTATTGGACTTTGGGGAATGCTATCTCGTATAGTGTGAAGTCTTTTGCCAGACAGCAGCTTTATCATCATCCTTATCTATATTTTTTTGAAACTTCATAATTTTTTTCAATGTAGGAATGTTCTACCATCTTCCACCAGCAGTTGCAAAAGGTGTAGCTCCTTCTTGCTCCTCCACAGCAAAAATTGTAAGGTAGCTGTTTTGTATTAGACACAGCAGTTTATAATGACCATGCCTTGATATGATTTCAGAGCCAAAATTATAACCAGGAATTATCGTTTGAGTTAATCCAAGTTAAGAAAATCTGGACTCTTCTTCACTGTGTTCTTAGGCTTTGTTGCCAAAGAAAACAAAACTTGTGCATTTGAGACTTTTGTGTCACTTTCTGTCATTCTTTCCAGAGCTTATACATCTCTTGGGTAATTTTCACATGATTTGGCAAAAAGAGAGATTAAGATTACACAAATTTGCAAGATAAATAGAGGGTAGGTAGGTAGGAAAGGGAAGAGACTGCTGAGGAGGAAGTCTACAAGGTGACCATCACCTGTTTAGGCATCTTTGAATCCTTGTGGAATTGGGTTTTGCTGTGATCATCTATACAGGTTCAGTCAACATTTGTTCCTGCCTTTACACCATAGAAGCCACTTATCAGTCAACACTCATAGTGACACATAAGCCTGAAATAAAGGTTTGCTGTGGCTGGACTGTTCAGAGGGATGCTTCCATGTAGGGCCCCAACACCGTGGGACCATAAGGCCCTGGAGAAGCTATAGTGTAATTCAAGTGCAATTTGAATTTTTATGATAATCTAACCTGGAACCAGACTTTGTTCTCTGTTGCTTGTGTTACAACAGGTCTACACTTGAGGTTTTTTCATGGACTATGGAGAAAACCATCAGTTTGCATGTTTTACTAATTGTTTTGCCCCTTTTACATACTACCCAAATACGCTTTTCAGGACATTTTGATCTTATAAGATCAAAATTGTCGTCCCCATTGATCTCCTTCATAGCCTCCTCAGAAGTCTTCATTATGTTTTCTTATATGTGCAGATTTTTGTATTGGGTAAACTTGGACACAACAGAGACATTTTAGAGTAACAGGGTTTTTTTTTTTTCTATCCAGCACCAGTAATACAGTTGCAGTTAACTTCTGTTCAGCAGTGCCTTTTATCTATACAATTTATTTGTTAATCTGCACAAAGCAGGCTAATATACAATCTGTCATTTGAAAACTCCTTGTGTATTGGTATTAGAAATCCCTCACATAAATAAACTTAGGACCACGGTTGCTGGGTAAGTTGTTAATAGTGTTGTGTAGGCTGCCTTGCTTTGCTGACAAAGTGGTTCTTGGTCTTTGTAGACCTGGGCAGGGACCAGCATAAATATCAAATGAATAATAAGGCTTATGTATAAAGTAAATCACAGTGCATTCTGTATTCTACAGCTATGCAGAGCTTACCACAGATTTTTTTAGGAAATAAATTATCAAATATGTTCAAAGGATTATTATGTTAGTACGATTAATTTGAGAAGGTGACTTTTGAAGTGTTGCAGTTCTCTGCTTTATCCATTTGAGGGCAGCTGTTCACCGATGTTAAGAACTGTGGAGAACCCGTCTGAGGTTCTGCTATCTGCATTAGTTTTTCTATACTTGCAAATACTTTATTCAGGTCTCTTTACGTCTTGTACTGTTCAATCACCATATTAACATGTCATGATTTTATTTAGGTTTTTTTCCAGTTAGTATGCAAAACAACTCTAGGAAAAAAACTCTGGGAAGTTTGCGTGAACTGGTTTTTGATGTTGGGATAATTTCATAGATCCATGTCTTAAAATTATGGCCTTCCTGAGTTCAGTGTACTGAATGAACTAGTTAATTTTGTAACATTTGCTTCCTGGTAAACAGCCCCAAAAAAGCTGACTTTGAATTACTCTGACTGGAAGGTATAAAGATTATTGCTGCTCTGTACATGCTTTCATTTTGCAGGCATCACTTCACTGGACTGGCCAAAAAGAAACAGGAGTCTTCTGGATTCTTATGTTTACAATTAGTTAAAAGTCCATGATAGCCTTGAGTTTAAAAATACTAGTTTTACAGGCACTTTTATGTGATTTCATTTCAAATGTGATCTTCTGATTAAAAGGACAAGCAGGCAAAAAGAGCACCATTAAAAAGAGCACCATTAGAAATCAGCCCAACTGTATGTAGAAACAGAATGTTAGGAAAATGTATTCCAAAGCATTAAAGCTTGAATTTTCATAATTTCACATTTGCCAGGTTTATACATGTTCTCATCCCATACAATGCAAAAGTACACACTTTTAAAGATAAAAGCAACAGGTTGTTGCTGTTTAAGCTTTACATTTGAACCTTAAATTAGAATTATATTTATAATATAGATGTATTGTACAAATACAAAAATAAGTGATATCTACTCTATGCAGTGTATTTCTGACACTTCTGAGGTAGTCAGCCTTCACCATTTTTGTCTCCTCTCTTACTGCTTAACTTAAGACTGTTTTATTTTCTGTCTAAGGACTTTCACTTATTAAAAGTTTAAAACTTTCCAGCATTAGCCTGGGACCTTTAAACATTACTGTAAGACAATGATACTTATAGTCAGCAATGTGTAGCAAATACAAGACTAAAAACTAGAGTGATTATAAATGGAAATAAAATTGGGACAAGATCTCATCTGCTAATGCAAATCTTTTTTTCTGGGGGACAGTGATAAAAAAGCAGGGGAAAATAGACAAAGGTAAAAACTAAAGTTTTTTTCATATTGCTATCGTTAAGTATGAAATCTAGCTCTGTAACTTCACATTGGACAAAAAAAAGTGCCTTATTTTGCCATGGCTATATCTACTAAAAGGGGACTACACTAATTATGAACATGATCCTTTTTTTCCAGCTAGAAGTGGGAATTACTCTAGAATAGTTTGAAAGTTTCTGGGGCAAAAACATTGCACCATTGGGACTTTATCTCAAACCACAGAAGGAGAAGGGCTGACAATCCCGAGTTTTGTGTTTCCAGAGGTGTGAGAATAACCTGTGGCTGGAACTGGTGTGGTGAGCAGTGTTTGGAGAATGCAATACTTGAGTCTTGTTTACTCCCCAGTTGTATGTAAATCTGTAAATGGGCCATGTTATGTACCTGTTTTGCACTCATGTTATGAGCTAATATTAAAAAAAAAAAAGTAGGGGAGTAAGCCTGTGAAGTAGTAAGATGCTAGGCACTTGTATCAACTAATAACAGCTGGTGTTCTGGCACACTGTCAAATTCTTTCAGCAATTGTGCAATGAAATACTCCTAAAACTGAGTTTAGTTCAGCAGTTTCAGCAGTTAGTTCAGTTTCTCTTACTGCACCCAGAGAATTCTGTATGCAACTAAATGAAATATTGTTTATTTATTAAAGGAGAAAGTAAGGCTTATTTTGTACAGAATGTTGTATCTGATCTCAAATTATGTTTATTTATGTAATTACATTATATATTACATTTTCGTAAACTTCACACTTTGTTGGAACAACTGAGATGGTGACTAGGTCATCAAAAATAGAAAACTGATCTGTTGCTTCTTTTTGAATAATACATCAATAGGGTATATGGGTTGATCTCTTTTGAGCTTTTGGTTCTGTTCTTCACTTTAGTTATTCAAAGTAAAAACAAAAGGCTGCTCTTTTCCCTCTTTGGAATACTTCAGTGAAATTTTCTTATTTGAATAAAACTGAGATTCCAAACACTTATTCTGAAGCATTCCAGTCAAGCAAAAGCCTAGTATTTGTATAAAATATGAAATAATTCAAAATGAAGTTATAAAGTAATGCCATTACTGCTGTGTACAGGCTAATGGTAAACTGTTCCTTGGAGTTTTAGCAGGAAGTATAAAGTAGGAAACCTAAAGAGTCTTTTAGAAGAAAATTTATGTCTAAATGTGCTTTCGAATAACAAATGAATGGGATGGTAGAAAAGAAAAAAACCAGCCATCTGTGCAAGAAAATACTGTGCTACCCAGCATTCTGTCACAGGTTTTCTGTATGCAACATCTGTAAAGAAATAAGGATTGTCTTGTTTGTCTGAGAAATATATTGTGTTATAAGTAGGTGCTTACAGTAATGTATTTATACTGTCAATGAAATGTTAGGGATTTTTTTTTTCTTTTTTTTTCATATAAAACTTTCCACATGCAAATGTTTGGTCAGGGAGGCCCTCTATATGCAAATGAGACATGCTTACAGCTTGGCTTTTTGAAGGGGAAACAAAGGGCTAAGTGGAAATGCTAATACAGTCATATTTTAATGCTGTCTTTTGTCAAGTTACATTGTTGTGCTCCAAGCATTAAAGCATTACTGCACTCCCTCTTTTGCCCTCACATAATTATACAGTTAATTATCTTTGGTGGTTTGTGCATAAAGAGACTTGTAAGATTTCTTAATGGTCATTTATTCACTGTGTTTTGGACTGTACTGACTCAGTTCTACAAGAGCCTTGGTGGTTTTCTGCATCTCCTATCTGCAGTTTCATAAGACATTTTCACACGCTTTTTTTCCTTGCTACTTAGTTTTGCTCAAAAATGTTTTCAAAATATGAATATGTTTTTAAGAATCGTGTCCAAGTATAGGCACCAGAAGGGGATTGTGGGAACATATGGAGACATTTTAGGAAAGCTAATTTGGTCAAGAAATTATTCAAAATAGGAGTAAACTAATTGTGAAAAATCTGAGTAATAGATATTGCTTTGTAGCTTTGTTCAGTGGAGTAAAAACTTTTTTCCTGGAAAATGGGCCTTGGGTTGGTTGCTAAGGGCAGGCAGACCTCTGCCCATGTCCTTTAAGAGATGCTGTGTTCTTGGAGGAAGAGCCCTCCTACTTTACAATGGTGTGATGGATAGGCCTGAGCAAACTGGTACCCAAACTCATGGGAAATGAGCTGGCCAGAAGAGGGAAAACTACTGTGCCATTGCATCCTTAGAGCCAAAGCCACCCGGATGCTGCTCCCCTTAGGGTGGCAGGGAGAGAGGAAGAGGGGCCCGACTGGAGTACCTGTACTTAAGTAAGGAAGGCCAGGAGGAAGGAATTAAGAATCACAATGTAGCATCTACTTTTACTAAATGAGCTAGTTTTGTCCCAATTTTTAGGAGATGCTAATTTTTAAATTTTTTAAAATAAATTTTGTTTTCCTTTTTTAACTTTTGGACAATATGTTATGTTTTTAGAGACCAAGGTTGAGGAACAGCAAAGTCCAGATCAGTTTTTCATTTAATTTTATTGACAGTCCAGAAGAAATCTGCTTGGGGAGTGATAAAATTGATCCTGCAGCAACTCTGTTACCCTCTGAAGGTTACAATCTCCTTGGATTCCTCATCTGAAAGTGTAATACCAACTTGTTAAAAACAAAACAAAAT
Organism: Peucedramus taeniatus; assembly: GCA_013400575.1. NCBI lineage: Eukaryota > Metazoa > Chordata > Aves > Passeriformes > Fringillidae > Peucedramus > Peucedramus taeniatus. The sequence goes on along the minus strand of WBNO01003475.1, from coordinate 167,568 downwards.
TAAAAGAAAATTCTTCCTTTAAAGTGCAAGTGTAAGTGACTGTGCTTATTAAAACTCCAGGCAGTCATGATTTTCTTCTTTTTGAATCTGCAGATCCCTTTTTGGAGAAGGGCTCTTCTGACATTGCAGGGGAGGTCCACCAGCTGTTTGACTGACAGGAGCAGTCTGCCTGCCCCTTGGTGGTTTAATTCCTGTCTATACTAGGATAGCTTGCACTTCACTGTGCAGCAGACAGGTCAGGACACTTGGCAGGAGAAGGTTGAGAGGCAGAGGCAGCAGGCTGTGGGGAGCTGATTCACCACTCTGAAACTTAAAAAAAAAAAAAAATCGCGCAACTTTGAAGAAAAGTTTTTAATAATGTTCTTGCAGTGTTAGTAGACTTGACAAAGTAAGAACGATAAAATGTCCAAACCTGGGAAAACTGCCATCAACCATGGCTTGGTTCCTGTTGATCTTAAAAGTGCCAAAGAACCTCTACCGCACCAAACCGTGATGAAGATATTCAGCATCAGCATCATTGCACAGGGCTTGCCCTTCTGCCGTAGGCGGGTAAGTGTAAAAGTCTTTAAAACCTGGATTTTCATCACTTGGCTTGGAGCTCAGTGCTTTGTCATGGTGCATTCATTCCATGAGGAAGTACTTACATCTGTTATTATCTGTTCATTCAGGGTGCCATAGAGGAGCTCTTTGGTAATTTATTTCATAATTTCTTGTGCTTTAATTTAATTAAAATCTGTACATGTTGTCTTAGCTATTACTCATTTAAAGGAACATGTCAGTGATTCTTTTATAGCTATAAGCCATGTAGGTGGAAACAAATGCTGTGCAAAATAGGTGCACTCATAAATGTATTTTGCTGTTATTCAGTCTTTTAGGTCATGAAGATAGTTTGGGTATAATTCATTGAACTCAGTTCTGAATTGTAGTCACATATGCGACTTGTTGGATATTAAATGAGAGAATTTAGAAGTGTTAAACTAATTAATATTTAAACATTTTTAGTAAGAATTCTTGAAATATGATTTTAATACTTTTGTAACTCAGTAAGGGAGATAACATTTTTTACTGTTACATAAAATAAAAATAGCATGTTACTATGTGGAGGTTGCGATATAGTTTATATATAGACAATCCTAGCCTGACAAACTATCACGGGTCTTATACTACAGCTTCAGGAACTGTATGAATTAAGTGTCTCTTAAAATACATTATATGCATTTTCTCTTGCTGCTGAATAAATACTGTTTCAGTTTATTGATGCAAGTTTTAAAATCTAGCTCACCTTTTTAAAATATGCTTGCTTCCTTTGAATGTCAACTTGCTACTTTTTAGCAAGTTTAGTAGAATCACAGACAAAATTTAAATTTGACAAGATCACACTGGAAGGTTTGATTTTTTCGTACTATGTTGTTTGGAATATCTTAGAATGTTTCTTATATGTAAAAGGCACATGGCATGCACTGAAGGCAGCGACCTGATGTCAATCTGCAACAATGCAAAATTTAGAACACACATATATATACACACACAACTGTTTAATATTGGATCGTGTGCATTTCAGAAAAGTATTTTTTCTGAAACTAGATATTATGCATATGTGTTTGCTGAACATGAAATAGGAACGTTTCATAATGTTGAAAGTGACAAAGTAAGTTTCTGTATTTTAATAGAGTGTTTTAAGTTTTTTTTTAATATGATTTGAGAACTGTTTGTTTGAAAATAACCGTGTGGAATATATTTGGATAGTTTCAGTTCCTTTGTCTTGGAAAAAAGCATCGTTACAGTGTAGAAGATAATTTTAGTAGATATACTTCACAAGTCCTTTTGTGGCTATATAAGTATGGTGTACTGTTGGAACTTGGATGCTGATGTCTTACGTGTGTATTTTCTGTAGCAAGAAATATGATCATACAGTAACATATCACGGGTACAAAAAAATCCCAAAACAACCCAACCAAAATCTAAAGCAGTTTTTTCAAGATTTTGCACTGTTCCAAAATGACCAGAACTATCTCATTTGTCCTGTCCTACACCGTACTCAATCAGTCAGTTTAATGTTTTAGTTAGAGGAGGGTTTAGAACGGTGTTCAGCATCTATTTTTCTTTTAGTATTAGGACTAAGGAGAAAATTTAGAAATGCTGTAAATGTATGTTTTACCCGTTAAGCTATCATCAATCTGGTTATCTTGTATTCTGAAACTAATAATTCTCAGTATGATGGCTGCTGATAGTGGAAAATATGAGAGCTCCACCTTTAGTCCCATGCCTTGCAGCACTCAAAGCCTGCACGTAACTCCCAGCGATTACCATATTGGGTTCCTTCCCTGTGTCTTAGCACAGGGTTTGCTTACAAGATCTGCATGTTGAAAAAAATCTGATAGCAAAACCCAATCTAATTCTTCATATCAACAGATGAGAGAGTCAGTACTTGTTTTCTGGATTTATTCTTTTATTAAACATAACAACAACCAAAAAATATTTTTATGCAAAATAGGAGTTTTGACACAAAGTCTTTATGCAACTTCGAGTTTTATTTTTCAAAAATTCTACTTTTCATTTAGTAAGTTTATGAATTATTTAGTACTTCATTTTCAGAGCTTAGTTTGGTGTGCTTTAGAACATGAGCTACTCTTTTCTTCCAGGTTATTGACTTGGTAATATATCAATGCCACCTTTTTTTGGGCGAGTGTACGATTGGGCCATTCAAACGTTGACCTGACTTTAATATTGACCTTCTCCTTGTTTGAACTCATTTCTTCCCGTCCTTAATTGTACATTAGACCTAACAAAACATCTTTAAAATGTGTTCTGTGATCCTTGAGAGTAAAAAATATTTCCGTTATGAGAGCTGACAGTTCATAGCTTCTGCATCCTCTGCATTGGTTATACTGGGCTTCTATCAAGAAGTGCACTATAAATGGTCACAGGACTTAGCAGTTTGCCCTTTTGCATTTTGTCAGTTTGCTCAAGTAGTTAAAACACTTGTCTGCAATACCACTAATCAGAATCTAGTTAAAAATAGTATTACTTAGGATTCTTTGTGTAGCACTTGAGAATAACTTTAGTGCACAGCTATAAAAGTACTGTACTTACACAGTAAACCTATGTATTCCTACAAAGCTGTCCAGGAAAACACTGCTGCACTATCACCAAATGCAGATATAGCTGTGGTCCTCTTTAGCCCTTGACACATCTTTCTTAGGCACTGGAGTAGATTTTGCAGTATAAAGTGAAGAAGCAATGAATACCTTTTAGCTGGTACACTCTTGGAGTATCAGATATCATTTAGCTATTCAGTGCGATGTAACTACAGCTGATCAGTGAACATACTTACAGCATAGTCACGTATGTCACACATGTTCCAAAATCAAGTGCCACTTTTTGTTTGCCATGGTAAATACTTCCAGTTGACAAAAAATTGGTCTCAATTAAATATGCGGTTTTCCTTTGTAATGTCTTAAACCATTAACAGAAGTATTTTTCGTTCTGAAGTCTTGTAATTCTCAACTCTTTGAAAAGCTATGTTTAACAAATAGTTTTCTTTCCTCTTCAGTTTTCCTAGGTTTTCTTCCCTGTATTTTTTCTTGAATTGTCTTGAAATATTCTCTTGAAGTTTGCTGTATTACAATTTTATCGCATTGAATGTATCTTTTTAAGAAGTGCTAATAAGCTGGAAAATTTGTGAGAGTGACTTGTTCACTTGCAGCGTTCCTTCATTTCAAGTGGATTAAAGTAGCACTGAATTGTTATAAAGCAGGGGTTTCAGTGTGCACCCTGTGGTATTCCAAACTGGAAAAAGCAAGGTAATAAATGTATCCATTTTCACTGCCTGTAATCTCAGAAACACCAAAGATTCTGTTATACTCCTATGAGTTTGTGAGAATAGTTTTCCTGTATGTGCGTATGTTTCACCCTTAAAATATATCCAACCAAATTTTGGCAATTCATCAGCTTAGTTCATCAATGAAATGCTTGTGTCTGTAGAACATATTTGTATGTTAAATGAACACAAGATAGAGCACTGAAACATGACTTTTTACCAGCCCGTGTTCTTCATATAAAAGAGCATCCATTGGTCTTACACATTTGTTACTACAGTAGAGCACTTGGAATGAGACTCCAGTTCCTTTCCTTCCTCTGGTTGACAAGTATGCTAGTAGTGTATGTAAAATACCGGTGACTTATGCATGAACAGCTTCACTTATTTGGATTTGTTTTTTATCCCTTAATTTCTGTGTTAAAACAACCAAAGCACCCTTTTTTCTGTCAGTCCAATCTATGTAAATGTTTGTGCCAGCAGTTCAAACAAGTAGTCCATCCATTCAGTTTTTCAGGGAAATGTAGTCCTAAATTTTTCCACAGTAAATCATATTTCTTGCTTGAATACAGCACTTGATTTCATGGATGACAGTAAGAAGTTACTTAATAGACAAAAAAACTGTTTCACTTTCTCTGAAATTAAATATCCTTCCATTTATATTTCCCTATTCTGCAGATGACTTTGGAACACATTCTGAATAATGTTAAAAAGCACTAATCTATTTGCTCCTTAAACCAAAAATAAGTAATTTCCCTTGAAATTTCTCACCATTTGGTAGGAGGAGACTGACAGAAGAGCATAAAGACAAAAATATGTGAAAATATGCATGTGTGTGTACATATATATATGTGTGTACAATTTTCTAATGTAAAACTAAAGGTAGTCTTTAGAGTCTGTCACTGGACAAATCTGAGCGCTCCAAAATGCTTGCATCTTCTACAAGAGAATTTTTGTTTCTGGGCTTTGTGGCCAGGGAACTTGGGTTATGACCTCTGGTGTTAAGATATCTCTTTGAATGGCTGTCAGAAATAGCTTTCTTTCCAAGCTGGTTTAGCTTTTACTTCAATTTATCTTGATTTTGTTAGAAAATTTGTCAGAGAAGTACAGATCATGGGCTGATCAGTTGATATTTAACAGGAAAGGAAGCTTATTCTTGACCTATGTTTGTTTTTCATAAAGGGGTGTGTCCATTGCTCTGGATTTCCAAATATTTGCAATAAAGCCTATCTTCTAGATATTTTACTTTTCCTTGTTAAATTAATAATTTATAGTGGTTTTTTTTTCTTGTTTTTATTATTTTTGGTGTTTCAGTTTTGGAAAATATTTGTAATGAAGCAGAAGTACTTTGAAAGTTCAGTAGAAGGAAGTTAACTGAAAAGGAAGATGGCTTTGAGTAGAAAGAAAGGAATACTGAATATTTACAGAAATGAGGAAGGCAAAGTCTTTTTTGTAACGTTCTGCCTAGAGGGTCATGCCTTTAGAAGATAAATAGTCTTGGATAATGAACTTTGTCTACTTTTTTTTCTTTTCTTTTTTACATATATGCAGTGGCTTCACTCTGAATCTGCTTTTCCCATGCCTTTCATCTACTCTCACAAGGAAAATAAATGTTTTTCCTGTGTAAAGTGGTAGTCTCAAAGAAAAAGCGATGTGTTACTTATTTTATCAATACAGAACAGTGAAAGTCTAAAAATTATATTCTACGCCCTTTTTTCTGCAATTCTCTTTCATTTTGTTTGCAAACAAACTTACTCTGTACTTTATTTGAGAGGGAATAATACAGGTTTCACACAAGTGGAAAGAAGTGTACACATCCTCAATTCTCTGGTCAGCTCAAGGTGGTGTGATTCAACCTGGCTCAGCTGAAGTGCCCCGTGATCTCCCAGGCAACGCTCACAAGAATTCTGCCAAGCCTTGCTGGAATCCGTCTTTTAAACTGTGCATACAGTTAGATGTAGCCAGTGTTTGTGGCTTTGTGGAACAAGATGACAGCAGAAATAGGCTTCTCTCTAGCCCTACCCTTCTCTGAGGTGTTAGAGAAGCCATGGGCTTAAGATAGCCATTTGTAGGAGGAAGCACTCAGTTTGCTGTTCAAACAGCTGTTCCCTGTATCCCCTGGAAAAAATAAAATTGGTAGCTAACCTGTATATATGTAGTCCAGTCTGGTGTAGTGGGTCAAAAATAGTTGGACAACTTGCTTGAGTTTTTTATTGTTGTTTGGTTGGGGGTGGGGTGTTTGTTTGCAAACCTGTACTGCAACACATGTCATAGCACTCCCAAAGACTGCTTTTTCAGAATATCCAGGGATCCTCTGTCACCATACTGGCTCTTTGAGAAACACTGTCATTTAAATTGTTCTACCTATTTCTGGCCAAGATAAAAGCAACAATCGGAAACTCATTTATATTTAACACTGGCTAAAATGTTTTTCTTTGTGGTTTTGATGCATTTAAAACTTCCATTTCCTCTTGTAATGAGCAGTGCTGTCTGTTACAGACTGCAGGAGTGCAGATGTTAAAAGCATGTTATGATGGTTCTGCAGTCAGTCCCTTCCCTTCAGGAGGTGTCAGAAGAAAGGTTTCCTGGGTGATTTTTCTCCCTTGTGCCCAATTGTTTAGATGTCTTTAGAAGCCTTTAATGTCATGCTATTTGAGCTATTCAAACATGCTGGGTTGACTTTGTAAAAAGTCTTTACCTGCTTAAAGTCCATCTGTTTTGTTGTCTCAAACTGTGGAGGTTATAGCATCCATCAGAAGAGGGAATGGGAGACAACAATGATGCCATAAACTGACCCAGCTGCCACTTTGCTGATTGATCATGCCAGAGGGGAGCTCATGAAATGTGTAATTAAATACTTAATGTATTGCTTTGAAACTTAATTGCTTTAATTATGAATCTCCTTTTTTTCTTTTTACAGTCCCTTCTATCACTAGGTAAATGCTTTTTGTCCTTCTGCACCAAATGAAGGCACTTCAATTTCCTGAACATACCTTTTTCAGGTATGGGGGAAGGATCCTTTGTGATGAAAATGTTGCTCTGCTGTGTCATGACTATCCTTAGTACAGAAACACAAAGAGAGCAAATGAACTTTAACTGGCAATTTTTGTTCTGGTGTTCCCCAGATTTTGAGTGGAAGTCAAACTGAACTAGAATGACACTCAGACAAGTCATAAGCAGGGTTGTAGCCTTAGCATCTTGTTTTTGGATCTCTGCCACTTACCACAACCAATTGGCTGTTGTTCCTTATGTGATGAACCCTTTCAGTGAATGATGATTTTGCCAGTTTGAATAGCTCCACTCCTCAGAGCAACAATCCCACCTCATTCCTAGACTCACTGCTCAGCCTGAGTTTTTCTTTCAGACTCTGTCTGTGGCTCTGGTCTACTCTATCTCGCTCTCCCTGCACCTAGTTTTGGACTGGTAATTCTGCTTTCTCCCTAGAGTTTCTCACTGATATTCATTGTCTGTTAAATGTGGGCCTCTTTTCTGGAAAACTCATTTACCGTCTTTGAAAATACAGTTTTGTATAGGAACAACAGCACTGTCTTTCTACATGCTGCTCAGGTATTTCATAATATTGCTCATATTTTTGGAAAAGGCAAGGAAAAAAGCACTGAAATTGACATGACTTTTTCCTTTGATTATTTTTAGTCAATGAAGCCTGTACTTTTAATTTGTTCTGTTCCTTAAAATATGTTTTGAGTAACCAGTTTGATTGCAGAGTTTCTTGGTAAGAGGTTTGAGATGGTTGCATATCATTTGTGTAATCATGTGTAGTTTGATCACATTTCAGAAAAACATCTCTAGTTACTCGCTCCTCACATGGGCATGATTTTAATACTGAAAGATACAGTCTGTGAAGAAGGTTAATGAATTTTCTTTAAAAATCAGATTATACATCTGATACATGATCAGTTACAAACTATTTTTGATACACTGCAAATACTTATGCTTGTGAAAGAGAAGTGTGTGTTATATATGTCATATGAAAACATTGATGCTGTGCAAGAAGGCAATAAACACAGTAAATTAACACAGTAAACCTGTGTTTAATAATTCTGCTGCTACTGTAACACTTGGAAGTAATAGGGAAGTAAGATTTGTGTGTGGTGTTTTTCATTTGTTTTGTAGATCATGTTCTAATATATTGAAGGAGAACCAAAATTTTTCTGACCCTAATCTAATTGATAAAGTGAGAAGGAAAATAAGTTAAAATACATAAATGATGCTAGAAGTGTAAATAAATTCTTTTATATATGTTCTTCCCTTATGAATTATCTATGTTTAGCAGTACTCCCTTAAACCAGCTTAGTTTATGTCGTATCAAAGGCCAAGTCGTAAGACTTGGTAAATGCTAATGTATTCAACTTCTTTATTGGCTAGAAAAACATTTTTTTGAAGGAAATACTATAATAATGTAGCAAAGATAGTAAAATTTTGTGTTTTATTTGCTGAAACAGGCTTCTTTCTCTCCTGTCTGTTTCAGATGGCTCATTATTCCTGATAGTTTATTAACCATATATGTATATGGTACATGGCTTTGCATATACAAGGTAGTAAATAGAATCTTATTTGTAAACTGTGAAAAAGAGGCAGCTTGTCTGTAAAAGATGCAGGCAAGTAAAAAACTTGCTTTAGGAATCTGTAATATCTAAACACAAGGAAATTTGAGACCAGATGTTTTAATATACGTAACTTCCTGTGGAAATTCTAAAATTGTGTTTTTCAGTTTATAATGTAGCTAGTGTATAATGATGGTAAGCAATTGCAGCATACTGATCCTAGATGGTATCATGTGGGATCTTTCCTCATGATTGAAATGCCCCCATTTATGTATAGAGACATGGGTTTAAAAAGCATAGTTTTATTTCCAAACAATATTATTTGTATTATAACAATATTATATATATGATATAATAAGTCATCAGACTTATTATATGCTGTATGCAAAATTGTCCCTGCACAAAGAGTTTACTGCTTGTAGAGATGAAAGACAGAACATGAGAGGGGAGAAGAAGCAGGATGTGTTGTTAGCTGCTGCAAGCAGAAAACTATTCCTTGGTTCATAGGCCAGGAACCTGCAGGTGATACCATACTGGTCTCTTTCTAAGAATACTCTCCCAACAGCATTTTACTTTTTGAAAATTGAAAAAGAAGAGTGTAGAAAGTGACACAAAGGTATATTTGGTATATTTTTAGTGCCATATTTTTTCCTGTTTATCCTGTGTTTAGGTACTCACTACTGTATTTAAACAGTTAAGATTTTGTTGCTCTAAGACAATCTGCATGGTGCAGTGTTCTATAAGTACAAAAGGCAGTCTCTTCCAAAGCATGCTGCTATTAATAAACCCTAACACAAGATTACTTCTCATGATAACAGCAGCAGCTGGCAAGAATGTTTGCAATTTTAACGTATTTACAGCATTGCTACATTCCTTCTTGCATTTCTCCTATGGTACGTTGTTAGTGAAATTTCAGACCGAATTCTTACCATGAATTTCTTCATGGCCTTGCAGTCTTCCCTTCTTTTGCCTTCTCCAAATCCTGTCTACATACCAAGCTGTCAAACAGCCTAGTCCAGTGCCTATCCTGTCCACACAGTTTTTATAGATCATCTCTCTTTTCTTTCTTGTCTCTTTACACCCACAGTGTTCCTGTCTTTTGCCTCTCTGTTTATCTTCCAAACAGTTCTGAGAAGTCCTTTCTGCCCATGCACCACCTTTAAGAAAACAAAGGATTATCTGTAACTGGCTGTATTTCCTAAGAGAACCAGATAAGCCATCATTCTAAAAAAAAATTACAACTTCTACGACATCTATCACTTGATTTTCAAAATACAAGTGTTTAGCTTTAAGTATAATAAATTCAGTATTAAAATACTACACGTCAATCAATTTCTACTGCCTACCCTTGCTTTATTATCTCCAGGCAGATGATAAACTCTCACAGTTGGTACTAATTCTCTTCTCTTGAATAGCATTTAGAATAGATGCTTGTGCACCTTTCTCCTTCAGGAGGAATGTTTTTGTTTTAAACAATAATAAGCTTCTGTTCATTTAATTTATTAGACACATATGCTTGCCACTTATTTGCAGTATCTGTCCACAGTGATGCAAGAAATAGGTAACAGACAGAAAACCTAATAATACAAATTATAGAACTGAGACTGCATCATCCCTTTAACCTATGGCAGGATCTATGGTGTCTGTGCTCTTTCTGACTGAGATTTATCTAATGGTTTAAAATTGCTTCTCATAGAAATGTTTAGTTTTCTCATCATGTTTGAAATGTCATTATGTGTTGAGGTCACTTTGCACTGTGAGAATTTGACACTAATTGCAATTAATATCCAGATTTATTAAGGGCACATACATAGCAGTGCTTCTTCACTTTAGAAAGAAAATGGGTTAGAATAGCAGCAGCTAATTTGGTCGGTGTCTAATTAGTATTAATATTACATGGATTAAAATTGCAAAAGTAGATTCATTTTGGAGGTTTGTTTCTTGATTTTTTTCAAGACACACCATGCCCCTCCTGTATGGGTTAGAGAATGTAACTATTTTGTTGGAATTATTCCATTTAATTGCCAGATTAATTTGCTGTATGTCAATTTCCTTTAGCTTCTTGTTCACTTCCCTTTTCTTGTTGCATAAAGAGCTGGCCATCATGGGAGAAAACTTCAGTGAGTTGTAGCCATTCCCTCCCAGAAGAAGAAGAGGAGGCAGCTTGAGCTGCTTGGTTCTGAGCCGCGTTAGTGATGGTGGGTGTCCGTGAGATCTGTTGGCGCGGCTCAAGTAGCTTTCCAAAAGGCCTGCCTCTTGTGCTGCCTTACTGAGAGGAATTTCTTTGGAGCATCTGGTTAACAGGGATCACTTTCTGGCACCACCTCCGTTAATTACATCTGCTCAACCTGTCTGCCTTGGTTTGTCTTGTGCATTCCCATGAAGGGCTGTATCCAGATGCAGCTGTCTTGCAGGCGCAGCACTAAGCCCCGCGCCAGTCTTGAGATTTCTGGGAAGGCATCCAAACTTCTGAGTGGGTGAAGAGGAAATAGTTTCCTGTTCTGAAGTACTGGCCCATTTTAATTTGAGCACACAAGTGAATGTTTTAAATGTCCATAAATACTGCATATTTGTCCGTTTATGGCCATGTTTAGCAGGTCCAGTCCTTACTTTTCTTGATTTAGGAAGAGCTCACATCAGATGTGACCTGTTCTTTCTGGTGTATGGAGAAAGTAAATACTTCAAGATATGCAAGACATCCTCAGGGAATTAATTAATTCCTGAAAACATGGCAATGAGGAGAGGTGGGTGTGCAAACCTTCATGCCCCCTGCCCCAGTTTTTCTCTCTCTCTCTTCCTGATGCAGAGGGAAACCTGCAGTAAAACTTCTCACTAATCATTGAAGTGTAAAAATATTAAAACCCATAATTTGCACCTCTGGAGCGTCTTACTGACTTCTGGGACCTAATTTATAGAAACAAGTAGCATTGGCAGCCCCTTGCAGTGGACACACAGACCACATGAATTCATAATTGCTGAAATTTTTCAGCTTATTCTTTGGGCTTCAGTAGACAATTTATGCCCCCCCGAGGTTATACATAGTTACCCAATCATAATAGGTGCTGCAAGTCTAATAAAACTAATCTTTCAAGAGACATCTGTGTTTCTTAGCTCTCAGCATATTCTGTCTTTTGTGTATGTGTGTTGATAGAAAAACTGAAACATGTTATTTAGTAATTGGCCCTAAGGCCTCGTATTTTCTTGGTGATTTTAAGATTTGTAATTCAAATTTCCACTACTTAAGCATGAACAATGTTAGTGAGCAAAAAACCTTTAAACTGAACTGTCGTCTCTCTGAAGTAACTAATCTTTGTGATATAAACACAAAAGTGTCTTTTCTTTACCTAGTGTAACAACTATGTGCATAATGTACAGTATTTGTGTATTAAAGTATTTCATTGAAGTGTAATAGAGTCCTTTTTACAAATGTACTTATACTGACACAAATTAAACCTCAGTGGGGTGAAACGTATGACAATTATTGAAAAATAAAGAAGTACATTATGTAGTAGTTTTGAATGTAGTTTAAGCTATTTTCCACTTCAATTTTAATATCAGATTGCCTGTATCTTAGAGTTTTTCTTCTTTTTTGCTTGTCCTTCAGAACCATGAAGTCAAGACACCTATTTGTGCATTTTGATGCAAGCAGTTCGTTGCTGTGAGGCAACATGGGACACACGTGCTTTTTTTTGTCCATCTTTTGAACTCTCTTTACCAGGAGTTTTAACTTTGGTGCAGGGTTTTGAGAAATAGTTCGTGTTTTGATGGTATGTGAACATATGGGGAATGAATTTGGAATCTTGAGATTAAACTGTTGCTTTTTATTTATTTTCTTTTCTTTTTAAGCTTACTAGGAGTGTTCCAGCAGAGGGGATATAAAACGTATGTTGTCTTTGAAGGATCAGTGTGCCAGATATTGGATATGGCATTCCAAAGCATGTAATGACATGGATCACAAAGATGTTGCCCTATTAAAAACCTAATATATGCAACCATCTTTGTATTTCTAAAAGAATGTCAATTGCTACTAAGAAATATGCTAAAAACCTTTCTGAACTTTTGAATTCCCTTGACAGTGCTTGTGAACTTCAAGGTCTATTTTAAAAATACAAAATATAATATATAATTTTCATTCTGTAGCACACAATATTATAGCTGGTAGGCAATTGTTTCCTTTCTTTTTCCATTCAGAACTGGGGAGTCATAGCATCTCGTTATCTAATACTACTTAATAATAGCCCTCAGAATACATGCGCAGATACAGGTGCTTTTCCTTCAGGGAGAGTTTCAAGATTTCCTTCTTGCTTCTTGCCAATAAGTAGCATCAGTGCTGCTTCATAAGACTTTGTGCTAGATTAGGTGTATCTGTCACAGACATAGCAAAAACCATATCAAACACAAAGGTTTTATCTGGCCTCTTTTAGGTGTGCCTTCATTAATGGCTTTCACAAATGGACAAATTGGTAAATTTGCTACTATTATTCAGCAGAAAAAACCTTGTTGTTTTTTTTCCCATATTTTTTCTTTCCATTTATATTATCTTCTATTCTGACTTTAAACAGGTTGTTTGCGGTTTTTTTTTTTTGTGTGTTTTTTTTTTTTTTTTTTTCTTTTAAAAAGTTTTTTTTGTGGTTTTTTTTTTTTTTTTTGGTATAAACAAGAGCTCATTTTTAATAGGAAAAATATTAAGTGGGAAAAACCTTGCATGTTGTCCTATAATGTATTATAAATAAGCTTGATTTTCCTTTTTCAGTCCTTTGCTCCTCATGTCTTGAAAATAATGAAATAAAAAATTCTCCCAGCTTATCTTCAGTATGCATTTTCTGTTCTGTACACACTAGAGGGGAGACAAGAACGAAGATAGAGTTGTAAACAGTAGCTTCACAGACAAATCTGGAAACGGAGGTATTCTTGCCTTATGTCCTTCTTTTCCGTTTCTTTCACCTTGTGGCTGCTGTCATAGTCTCCAAACTTGGAAACAGCTGCTGCTAGGAAACCCTGGCTTTCCTTGTTTGACTTGAAAAACAGGAGTGGATTATTTCTGTTAAACTGAAATGGAAAAAATACTTGCATTGAATGCTGGCCACATGTCTGGTTACAGCAAGTTAGAAGTTCGAGTTCTCTGAGGTAATACAGACTGTTTCAAGGACTAGACATGTGGGATGTTCATACTCATCCCTCATCCAGAATGCATCTAGTATCAAGGCAGAAGCAGATGAGAGGTTGCCACTACATTTAAAGTGTAAAATGTGTTTTCTTTCTTCATTTATGAATGAGAATGTTTGTGTTTCAATTTACAGCCATGTTTATTTTCATAAAGATACAAAAATCTCTGAATCTGACTCACACCTTAAAGTAAATTTGAAAGTGGTCAGGACCATTTGATAGATTACTCTAAATAATTGGAGAGATTTGTCTTCTACAGATGCAACCTGAGCTGCACTTCTGTGGTCTTAATGCAGTGATTTAGTTTCTTTACAGTGGTTGCTTGAAGGAAATGGCATTTTCTGCTTCTCTGGCAGATGCTTCAAATTTCAGAGGCTGTTTAGCACTATTGTAATTATCATAGGGTGGAGGAAGCCATGCAGTGCCACTCCAGTCCCAGGCTTGTGTCGTAGATGCAGCATTACTTGGTTGGCTACAAATGACATGAGATACACAGGAAATGAGACTGACAAAAGGTGGAACAGAAAAATGAGTTGCTATAGTACCAAGCAGCCAGGGCTGTACTGCTGAAAATGTTTCTGTATATGCATGTCAGCAGAATAGAATATCTTCATAGTGGTAGAAGGTATCGAAGTAGTTTTTTAGTACTCCCAGGGTGATAGTCCCAGTCGACAAGAACTTGGCATCAGTTCTAAAAGTGACACTGTGCATTATACAGTGAAGTTTCTCCAACAGGAATATATTCTTGAGAAAGAATGTATCATGACTTGAGAATACATTCATTTCTTATAAACACGACCTGACACCAAGAGATGGACAAACAAACTATGCCATAGTGCCTTTTTTGAATCTTGTTTTATGCCTTGCTTTGCAGAGTCAAAGCTGGATTATTTGCGCTTATAGAGGTTTGACCTCTAGGTGCCATTAGTAGGATAGAAATACAACCCCTGTTCTTAATCAAAAACCTTTCAATTAACCTTTCAATTAATCCAATATTGAAATTGTTTGTCACAGCCTCTGTCATAGAGGAGAAACTCCTGAAGAGATCATGGTGGTTCCCATGATCCAGCTTTACTTCATAGCTCAGTATGTTTTTTAAGGGAAAGATACTGTGGTGAGAGACACTTGTGTAAAAAAATTGTAGCCAGAGTAGAAAATAAAATACATAACATACATAATGGCCCAGATACTGTCACTAACTGTAATAACTACTTTTCAGGATTTATGATGAAACAACTTCAAACTTGTCTTTTAAGTCCCCTTGTTTCTACTTGCATGTAGTCAGAAGAGAAAGCCTGATTTTTTTTCTCCATTGTTACTACCGAATTCTTTGGATATTATCTTTATGGCAGTGGGAAAACTATTTTTTGCTATACCTAGCACACCATTATTTATATTTTTTTTTTATTAGAAACTACTTCTTGTAGCAGTTTGTTAGCAAGGGGATGCCCTACCCTGACCTTGGTTAAGAAGATGTGTAAAAAGTCCTTGTAAAGCTGCATTCTTAAATATATGGTGTATGTGTAAACTCACAAAGACACAGCAATAATAATGTAGTAAAAATCTGATGGGGGATGCTGTAAGTTCAAAAAACAGGAAATCATCTTTAAGCATCCTTTTTATCTTTTTTTTTAAGCATGCAAATTGCACCAAGGTTTGAAATTTCTCTGCATAAATTTCCAAAACACATAATTAGGAGAAATGCTTTGCACCCTTTTTCCATGACTGTTCATTCTCTTCCTCCTTGAAAAGGTTGTGCTTGTATGCAGCTGGCATGAATAGCCTGGTCGACATGGGTGTAGTCCATGAGAAAATTAAATTATGTTCAGATTGTGTTAAGCTAGGTGGGTTTTTTAACCTCACGCAGAGAAACATTTGTGATGTTCTTGTGAACTATAGCATGTCTAAAATGTCCCATGGCTTTAATAAAGGGCACCTAGAAGTAAGAACTCTGATATATCATTTATTTAGAGTTACCATACCAACGTAATGGACAGAATACCTTTAGGATATTTTATAAGCAAAAGAAGGCACTTTTTCTACTTAAGACTATGCTGATCATATGTACCAAATGAACATTTGTAGCACGCAAAGTAATTTGAGCATAATGTTTTTTAAATTGCCAATTTTACCACTCTGCTTCTTTAAAAAATTGTATTTGACCTCTGAAATGTAATGGTTTGTTTTGTGGTCTCATTGTGTACCCTTTTGCTTTAATAGTGAAAAGTATAATTTTGGATCACAATGGTGTTGAGTAAGGTCCTTGTCATCATGTACTTCGTTTATGCTAATTTGTCATACTGTAAGAAAGGGTAGGAAGGAACGGCAAGTTCTTGTCTTGGCTTGAGGGAGGTTTCAGAATGCATGTGCTAATGATACACTGAGAGATTTGCCTCATGGAGATATGGGACACCTTTTTTTATTCAATCAGAAGTTCCTGACTGACATTCTAGTTAATTCTACCAAAAATAAAAACCCATACATCTATCAGAACAACACATTTAGCCTTAAATGACAAGCAAAATAGCAATTGAATTTTAAATTAGAAGAAACAGGATGCTTGGGGGAAAAACTGTATTATTTAAAAAGTTGAGTGAATTTATAGGATGTATGAAGCAGCTTAGATAGTCATAAATAATTTCTCATGCCATTAAGAGTTGATTCTGATAGAAGCTTTATTGTACCATTCTTAGATAAACCTTTGTGTCATGGCTAAGTATATCCATTTTAGTATTTTTTTCTTTCCAAAGAAATGTTATCTGAATTGGTTTTGTTCATCAGTTCTCATCCAATGTGTAATCAAAGTGGAAAATTCATACTTTTTTAAAATGAGAAGGTCTCAGTGTGCATATCAAGGGAAGACTAGGTTGTTTTCCCACTAAAGAAAGAGTTTGATTTTATTCTGCTTTTCCTCTATTGTATGTATGTTTTATTGGGGGGGGGGCAAGGGGCTATCCTATAGAAAAATGTAGGAAGTTTTTAGTTTAATATTATTACTATATAAATATTCAGTGATTTTTTTTTTAAATTTTTTTTTTTTTTTTTTTTACATCACGCAGCTTGTGGTGTTGTTTCTGTAATGGACGTGAAGGGGCAGTGTAGTGCTGTCAATAAATCTTCCTCTCTATTGATCTTTTCAATCTTTTGTGGAATATCATGTTTAACAGGTGATTATTTTATCGGTTGTGTACATGTGCATTACTTGTAAGTAAGTATGATAATTCTTTTAAGTTAAAGAAATGTTCTGGAAATATCAATACAGTTAACATTCTTGGTTAAAATGAGTCACTGTTTTCTCCTTGACACTGTTTATACTCATGAATATAGATATTATTCAGTATTTTTAAAAGACTGTTAGAGTTTAAAGGCTTTCACATGGTAAAAGCACATGAAGATTATGGACAAGTGCTGGCAAAGTACACTAGACTTGAAATATAAAAGGGTATCAACAAAGCAACTTTGATGCAATTTTTGCGTGGTTGTTTTTTTTTACTATGAGTATTAAAGTACATTTGAAGTACTTATTCCTTGTGAATGGCACATTCTACATGAATTAATTGACATCCTGCAGAACTGAAATATTGAGGATGCCTGATATATTTTTACTGAGTAGAATAAATTGCTATCCAAAGGAGGCATTTTGTCAATGTCTCTTGAAACCACCTTTGCAAAGAGAAGGGTCCTAATCTTGGGATGTATTCTCTGAAACAATGAGTATAGATATTATAATCCTCAGATATAAGGAAGAAAAGGTAAAAAGAAGAGATTCTTCACTGTGAGGGTGGTGAGACACTGAAGTAAGTTTTCCAAATGAGTTTTGAAGGCACCATCCTGAGAAGTGTTCCAGGCCAGTCTGGATGGGGCTTTGAGCAACCTGATCTAGTGGGTGGCACCCTGTCTGTGGCAAGGGTATTGGAAATAAGATGATCTTTGAAACAATTCTGTGATTCTGTGACTATTTCTCATGTCACTGTTTTCTCAACAGAGCCAACATTCACTCCAGTTTTCTCTGATGATTTTTGGTTGTTGTAGTTGGTGTTCTGTCCAAGTGCTAGGAATAATGAAGATTTTGAGGTTAAACTTTAAAAATGACTGAGTGTAGCTCTGCCAGTTTCAGTGGCAAACTTTTTCTTGCGTATTTTTGAATATTTTATGTTAGGTTGTTGGGTTTTTTCATAGATAACTTTGGAGTTGTTTCTGTGAATGTTTAATTTTGTTTCTAAGTCATAAAATACGAAGTTTTAGAAAATTTTATATGAAACATGAAAAAAAAAAATTCACTGTTCCAGTGTAAATCTTCTAGAACAAATGGGGCTTTCCTTGTTCATTGGTACTTCTTTAGTACCCCAGGACCATATTCTGAAAAGCTAAATAATGCTACTGAGCAGCTCAGGCTCCTTTGAAGGTACCAAGGCATACCTGGGTTAGTGACATAGCAAATAGTAGTATGATATTCTTTCCTCCTGGAGTGCTGATGAGCTGAAGAAATACATGTTTCTGGAAAGAACAAAAATAATTCTGAAAGTTAATTTTTTGCATGGCTTCAAGTGTTGTGCCTTCTCTCATAATAAACCACTTTAATTTGCTTAGCGTTTTTAAGCTAACAGCTTTCTCATGGTGCATATTAAACAATTCAGAGAGCAGAATTAAAATAAAAACTGAGTGACATTTGTGCTATGTTTTAAGTACAGAAAATTGTGGGAATCACTGATAATTATAATGACTAATAATAAGTATATAAACTGAATATTAACACTTTTTTAGCCAGTAAGTTATTTATGGTAAATTAATAATTAGCTAACATTTTATGCATGTCTGTATGTTGAATATGTCTGTTACCTGTTTTTTTGTTCAATAAAGTTTTTATGAGTTTCTGAAGGTGCTTAAAAGATGAAAAATATTTTTAATGTGTGCTAGAATTCGCCAGGAAAGATCAAAGTACATGTTCTTTAACCTAAATTCAATAGATTTGACTTACATTAAAATTTGAAAATAGGTAGAGACTTACAGTGAATGTCAATAGTGGGGGTTTTTCTGCTATTACTTCTTCTATTACTTCAAGGTTATGGTAGACATGAGCAATAAAAATATCATCTGTGAATACCATTGTATAGCTGCATGACAAGCTCTTTCATGCCCTGAGAAAATTGCTTTCTCTTTTTGTTTTTGTTTATTCTGTGATCACCAGTGAACAGAAGCCAGTAACATAGATGATTTGTTCTGCTTAACTCTCTAAGTGCAATGTATAAAGGTTAAAAGATTGTTTTCTTTCTTAGGAGCTTCATGTGATGACCTCAGAACTAAGTATACTTTTTTCGCCCAGATAGAAGGTTTCATTCTTCATTACTTTTAGGAACAATATAGTATTTTTATTGCAGTATATCTTAGAGGATGAATCTTTAAAAAACATCTTCCTAGACTTACTTGTCACTAAAGACAAATGTTAGGATGCTGAGGGATTGTAACAGTAAGGCTTTTTAATTAGGAATTTAAAACCTCCAAACCCTATGTATCAAACTTTTGACAGAGCTTGCTTGGGCAGTGTCAATACACCATCTTTTCCCATGTTTTTCTTCGAAAGGCTCCAGTTCTTCAAAAGCAGCAGTGACATGCTAGATGCCGATGGGAAATTGCGAATAAGAAAAAAAGTCCCGTATTTTCACATCAGCTTTATGTATCAAAACTGCATGCATCTTTCACATCTGCCAGTAGACAGATGTGTGTAATTTCAAGTGCAAAAGTGCATGTGCCATTTTAAGACTTTATGCAAACAGTGTATATCAAATTAGCTACTTGTATAAACAAATACTCCACTGCATGCCTTGTACGCATGTCAGCTGAATGCAGTTAAACACAAATTTTCTTAAAAGCAAGTGTCTTTTATGCTCACTGCTTAAAAAGCTTGTCAGTGTCTGGAGGGTAGCGTGAATGTTGTCAGCATGTAAAAAAATGTCTTTTAAAAATGGATAGACTGAGAGGGCTATTATGCAAAAAGTTAATAGATAGTATGGTTCTTGTTGGTCACACATGCTGAAAGTACCAGAGACTGAAGTAGGAGAGTGTGTTCCTGTTCTTAAGGACTTCCCCCACACCCGGCCAATGGAGAGATTTGTTAATGAATGGAAGACTTTCATTAACAAGTTGCCTCCTTTAAAAACTAACTGAACTTGCAAATGATCAGAACAGCATTTGGCATATCATTAGTACAGGACGAGTAAGCCTTAGAAAATTTGAAGAATTGGTTCATGCAGTTTCAACAAAAGTACTTTAGAATTTGGGCTTTTCTTTGGTAGCCTGTGCCCTTTTGGTCTCTTTTCATTTTCTTGCTATCTGTGTAGACCCTTTACATTTTTTCCAAACCTCCCCCCCACCCCTGTTCAATAGCTAATCTGCTAAATTCATGCTACAACTGCCTCATTGAGTGGATGCGTTGTTCTGCCCGCTTCGTACCAGCTTTGTTACTGTGCAGTATTTTTCAGCTGTTTGTGCTCATTACCATACAGCTGGTATTTAGAGGAGAGAGGGAAGCAGGCAGAAGCTTTACTGTCTGCAAGTATAAGAAGCTCTTTTGCAAATGGGGTACTGGCAGATGGGGCATGTGTTTAAACGGGTTTTGCTGATAACAGACTGCATTAAAAATCATTCTGAGAAAGTCTAAGGTCAGCCCCATGAATTCAGAACTTGAGAGGTATTCAGCTTTTGGGAGACCTTTATAGAATATTAATTAACCCAGGTCCATGAAAGTGACAAATGGATTGTTTGCAAAAATGTTAGATACTATCCTGCTGCCCCCACTTCACAGTTCATTTCCTTCAGAATCTCCTGATTTGGTTTGTGGGTTTTGTAAAAAAACATAGGATTGTATATACTGTGTTCATGATCGTGCTGTTGCCAAAACAAATGAGTGAACAAACTGTAAAATCCCAGACCTCATGAAAGGAAAAATAATTTTCCTTTTGATGTTGTGACTGAACTTTGCATTATGTACAATTATATAAACCTTTGCCAGAAGCCAACCTTTTACATACACATGCAAATTGATTCTCTTGCTAGCAGAATGAGTAGCACTGCACTGGCTGAGGTGATCTGAAGAGATAATTAAACAAAGTTTGTGTCCAGAACCAGTATATCTTCTACTGGCTCTATTGCTGTAGCTGAGAAGGGAGAAAAGCTTTAGGGCCCTGGGACTGCTCTTCCAGGCCTGCAATGGAAGCTGGAAATTACAAGGCTATGTGCAAGCTGGGAACAGGTGTTCTGTATTTAGACATATAAGTTAATCATTTACTGCCTGAAATACAAGGTAATTGGTATGTGCTAACACAGCTCTGTGTGGGTCTAGTGCATGGCCCTTGTAACAGGATCATCAAATTCCTGGCTTCCTTCTGGAATTCGGTGCATTTTGGCATTGCTCTGAGCCCCTTGGGATGCCCAGGGGTGACTAAGCAGTCGCCTTGCACAGATGGAGTGCTCTGACAGCTGATGAAGGATGGAAACACTGGTGGGTTAACATTTCTCAGAGTACCCACACAGTCTCTGATCCTCTCAGTCCTAATCCTCCAGGAAAAGCTACAGAATGCTTTCCAAAGCATTGAGCCTGGGACAATAAAACCATAGAGTCAATAGAGCTATTGATTTCATGGGATGCTATAATCTTGGGGTTCTTTCCCCTTGTTTTACCTCTTTCTTTGTCATCGGAGACAAACTCCTCCTTCATTACTGAAACTGCTTTTTCTGCTTGGTGGAAACCAGCAAGTCTTAGATGTATACCTAAAATATATACCACACCAGGTATATCTGGAACCTTATCAGCTCAACATTTTGGTCTCCTCCCCTGCCCCAATTCCAGCTGTATTATTTGGGGTAGTGAAAAATTCTGCCACTACCCATAAACCTTCCTTTACTGATAATGAGGTGTGCTGTATTTGTAGATGTTGGCCCTGCAGCACAGCACACAACTGTAGTGTGTACAGCCAGTGCCTGGCAGTGGGGAGATGAGCTCTTATTCCAGACCAGTTAACAGATGTATGTACAATTCAGTCCACATTTTTATGTTCTTGAGAGAAGAAATCGAGATGCTTCTTACCTACTTAACTATTGGCCAGAGTTTTATTTCATGAATAGTTACAAAACATCAAGAGGTTTTAAAGATCAGCACTGTTCAGCCGCAAAATTCCATTGCTTCTCTGTAGTGTGAGCTAACACACTAAAATGTGATATGAAGAGTTCTGCTTTGAATGAGTTAGTGATCACATTCAAAATTACATTGAGGACATTGAAGATTTAAGCACAGCTTTATATGAGTTTTGAGTTGCAAGTGAAATGCTGTTCACTGGTTAGCTTCCACATCTGAAGCACATTCACTTCAAGAGCAAAGTGGGGAATTCACTAACTGCAACTTGTTCAAGCTCTTTAAATCAAATATAATTTATTAGAGTTTTTGATGTGTACTGAAGTACAGCAAAAAAAAAGTAATGACCAAAGTAAGGACCCTGTTGTGATAGCTGCTGCAGCAGGGGTAGTTCCTCTCCACCCCCTGAATTTATAAACTCTGGCACTTTGCTTTCACACACCTGTCTTCAAATGCAGTTATACGAAAGTACAAGAAGAAGTTATGAACAGCTGCCATCTTCTGAATCCAGCTGTGCTTCCTGGTGGCTTTATTTGCACACCTCTGCTCCAGCCCACCTTCCTGCTTTCTCCCTCTTTTTCCAGTACTGTCTAGTAGTCTGCCAGAAGTTATTTCCTTCCTTCAGCTTTGCTGGCAAATGGATCCTGTAAATGATCTGACTTGCTTTAGGCAAAGTTAGTTAAGTTTAAAAGGCTATCAAAAGTGATTTAAGCTATCTAGAAAATGTTTTGCATGAAGGAGATGAAAGAGCAGCAGAGCTCTAAGGTCAGTAACCTTTTGCAGAAAGGTGGAAGAATACCCAGGGGTTAAACATCTTTAACTGGCCAAGTGAACTTGTATCTGTGGTGCATGAAGAGCAGATGTAAGAGCTGCTGTCACTGTAAAGGCCCTCCTGCAACTGCCTGAGCCAGTATCACTACTTTGATTAAAAATCACATGCTGGAGGTTGTAGACAGACGTTCACTTGGCTAAAATCCATGCCACTGGAAACCTTCATCTCCCCCAGGCAGGTTCCTATTGCCCCTTTGGTGGTAATTGTGGCCTCACTGGAGCCAGCAGAGCTCCCACACTGGCTGTGGAGCAATCAGCCAGAAAAGCTTAGCCAATTTAAATGGGTGATTTGCACTAACCCAGCTAATTTAACATAAAGTGGATTTATTGTTCCTTTGGTTCTGCAGTGGGGACAGCAGCATCTTCTGTTGGCACAGCTAAACATGAGGGAGCCGTGGTGCAAATGCTGTGTGGTGTCCAGGTGTGACACATGGGCAGCTCCTTGTGTAAGGACCCCACTCAGTGCTGTGCCCAACCTTGTGGCTTCAGTTTAGGTTTCCTGTGAGGTGGTTTGATGAGTAGAGATGAACAAAAGGCTGTGAGAGTATATTTCAGAAGTCCTTTTAGCTAAATTAAGAAGACAAGTGTAAATTAATGAGGCAGTTTGCTCTTCCATAGCAGAAAGCACTAGGTACTTTTGAGTCTGTAGATAGGTGGTAACACAGAACTTTATCATCTAAGTCTGCAAAGTCTGGATGTTTTTAAGTATCATGTAAGTTCAACGTTAATTTGAATTAAGTTCACATGTAAAACTAATTCAGTGGGAGTATTTGGATGGTAAATAATTAAGGTTTTGCTGTAAAAGAAGTCAGATTGCATAGATATTTCATATTTTTTCATATTAAATACAAAATTCATATATTTTCATATTAAATACAAAATTATTAAATTCATGGTACAAGTTAGAATCTCCCAAATCTGTGATGTCATCTTTGTGGTAGGGAATCTCAAATATTTGGGATTTGTGAAAAGCAAATTACATTTGAAGTCTGAGAACTACCTCTGAAAACATTTTGTATGTTTCTACCTTAAATATTTTGAAAAATGTACAGAATTCCTTTGCATTGCAGTCTTTATAGGTGTATTGTTTGTATTCTCCACATTATTAAAAAAATGCATGCAAAGGCTAATATATTACCTAATGGCAAGTAAATGTTTGGTGCTCAGAACAGATGCACAGCTTTGAATGGACTCAGAGATCTCCAGCTATCTGTCTTTGCCTGTTGCGCTGTCTACACATGAGTTTTGTGATAAAGTTTGTGGTAGGATCTAAAGTGCCCATAAGGTAATAGATGCAGTAAAAGCTACAAGAAACTTTGCTAATAAGCAGACAGAGAGAAGGCATCACTGTGGATGAAATAGAATTAAGCTCCATCCTAAGCCTCCTCCCACTAAAGATATCTTATACTGATTTGTTTCAGAAAAGTTCATGATAAAACCTTCACTGAACTGGAAAAGTGGAGAAATCAGTGTAATGAGCAATCAACATCTAAAGCAGCTGACTGGCAATGAGAACACATCAAAGACAGTTTTCAGGGAAAGGATGGAAATTACTGAAACTTCACAGTGTTCAGAGACATTGTGGTTCTGTCTTTGTCATGATGGGGTCCTGAATCTCCTGTATTGGATGCTTCATTGTGTTTGCAACCCGTGGGCAAAACCTAATTGTCAGTTACTGACAACAGAGAATGTCCTCTTGAAGTTTTTTGTTTTTGTGAAAAAATTTTCTGCTTCCCTAGTGAAAGCCAGGCTTTTAGCTCAGTTTTTCTGTTGGGAATATTTCTGCTTTGTAGGACTTTGCTGAGAAGCCTTCAGTGTTGAGTTTTGGACAAATCATCCGAACCAGTGAAGCTATCCTGTTTTAAAAAAAGGAAAAGACATCAGTCCTGTATCCCTGGAGCCTGTTTTAACAGCTGTACTTTAAACTCGAGAGCTCAGTGAAGCTTCAAGAGGAAGCATTTTTGATGCTTAATATTAATTAGAAAACCTTCTCCAAAAAATGAGGCAAATTAAAATAATTAGGAAATTGTTGTGGTGTTGGCCCTTCATGTGTATTGTTGAAACACAAGCATAACAAGGTGTATGGCAGGTGGAAATACCATAAGGCAAGATAAACCTGCAACAGCATAAAAGCCCTGGAGGAAGGTGGTTAGTAGCTTTATTCACCAGCCTTGCAGTAATTCACTTTGCTAACATATGCCCTTCTCCAGTTTTACATTGGTGCCATTCTCCGCAGTTTCACTCATTGAGTCACCAAGTAGCTGCCCGTAAGTTTGTTTAAATAAAGTTCTTGGATGTGATCCTGTAAATATATTATGTAAAGCTGTGCAGAAGTCACAAGTGCTGTATTTTTATCTTGGTTTAGATCTTGAGTGATCCCTGGAAGTATGTTCAGGTTACAAAGGATTTTATGTAAAAATTCAGAATGGAATTATACAGCATGTTGCTATGAAGTCTCTTCAGGAAGTCTTTTAGAATAATCCCAACCCATCTACTGTTCTCTTACTGTGTGCAAGCTTAATGACTGTTAAAGTCACTTCCATTGCTGCATCCTACATTTGGTTTTGGGAGGGAAGAAAGTCCTGATTCAAATTAGTTTTGGACACATACGAATGGAAAGCTGAAGCAAATGGATGCATTTTTTCAGCCTGTCATGGTTTCCAGTAAGTGAGGTGGATATAGTGTCAAAGAAGTCAGCCTGAAGGCCTACACTGAAAAGAAAACCATGGGGAATGGGTTGTTCTCTGAGAATAATGTTGATAAAAGAGTTGAAAATGGCCTTAATTCAAAATAGGAATTGCAAAGAAACAAATACCCTCTGAAGACAATATGAGAAATACAAAGATATCCCCCATTTGTGATACAGACAGACAAATTATTATGATGGATGTCAGCTGGGAATAATGGAAAGCACTTATTCTGGTCCATGTGAGTTTAGGCACTGTATACCAGGAAGAGTACAGCCTCCATTGGCTGCAATGCAGGGAGACACTGAGGTCTTGAAACTGTGGCTACTAAATTTATTCTGGTCAGCTGAAAATATCATCTGATGAGGAATTTATAAGTAATAGCTGTCATGGGTTCAGTTATTTCCGAGGCAGAGAGACAGTCACCTTCCTCTTGAATGAAATGACAGAAATTTCCTATTGCAGAGTGTGCTCTAAATCAGATGAAAAATGTACAGCAGACAGCATGATTTACCAGGCAGAAACTGAATTTTCGGGTGACATCTGGTCTGTGGGTACCCATCTTCCTGGTAATTCACTCAGTAGGCTGCTGGTCAAATTATTATTATTATTATTTTTATTTTTATTTTTTTTATTATTATTATTATTATTATTANCAATATGTCATCTTTAGAGCAGGACTAACACAGACAACTTCTATTCAGGCTGATGAAGATGGTGGCGAACTATCTTCATGATTCTGCCTCACCAATCAGATCTGTTATTTCAAGGTTCTTTTCAGTGCCATCAGATGCAAAATGATGATTAACATTTGGACCTTCAAATGCTTTGACCTACATTTGGGGAATATGAAAAAATGCTCATTTTAATTGCAGTAAGTTCTTTCAGAAGGCATGTAAGAAGTCAAAGTTCTTCACTCATGTATTTCTCAACAAAAATCAGGATGGACGCTTTTGGAGATCTTAATATGAACCATGTGTTCGTTTTTCTCTCTGTGAGGACCAGTGCAATGGTAGGACTGCATTTTCAGTCCTTCCAGCACAGCACCAGTTGATTCTCTGTGGGAGTTGTCATGTTTCTTATCCATTAAAGCAGACCCCTTAATAGCTCCTATCACTGCCAGGCAAGCTTTATAAGTTCAGAGTGTCTCTTATGAGACTTGGTATTATACATCTAATTCAGACAAGTATGTCTCACAATCACTATTGCATTGTTTCCAAAGAAAATACAACAATTATCCTTTCCTCTCTGACGCATCAAAGCCCAGCTCATAGGAGAGCTAAATTTCCTGGCAAGAAGGTTGGGGTAAGATTTGCTTTTCAGCTCTGCAACAGCCAGTGTGCAAAAGCTGACTAAATACCATTGGATTGGCTGTCAACATTTCACTGTGCATTCTTGACAGATGTCTTCTCTTTGATATGTTCCCTCTACAAGGGGAACTGCATAGGCTGTATACAATCTTTACGATGCTTTTGGTTGTTGAAACTCAAAGAGTGTTTCTTTTTTCTATGGTAGGTAGGAAGAACTACTTTTGTCACCATCTGTAGACAGTAGGATGAGTGAAAAAGAAATCGTTTTTGAATAATAAGTTTTCACTTGCGGTCTCATTGTAAAAAGAGGGTCCTTCCAAAATACAGAGAGAAATTAGTATTAAAAGTTTGGTTCTATTTTGTCTGAAGATATCTGTGCTATGAAAAATAAGTGGGGGAATTTTAGCCTGCAGGTTAGGATATAGTTAAGCTTGACTTTAGAAACTGCCACATGGTGGGAGTTCCAGAGAGCAGGACAAATGTGTCTTTGGTGCCAGGTCTGGTTTGCCTGTAGTTTCCATCTTCCATCTGGCATTGACAGCACCACCTGAGGTAGGAAGGTGGAAGCAGGACCACCCCAGTTGCCTATGGCTGTTTTTTTCATTAGTATTGGACAGACCTCAGAGCTTGGAGGTGTGAGCTTTGGCCTGTAAAGGGTAGAAGTTTTAGGTCAAACCAGAGATTTTGCAGTTTCTTTTCCCAAAAGGGAGGTATTTTCTCCTATTTCAGTTTAAATAGAGTTAAAACTACAGGGAAGAAACCAGTCTGCTGTCTACTGTACCCCTTGTAGTGGTGACACATTATGTTGGCCATGGATTTGTTTTGTGGTGAGAGCCACTGAATTTTTAAAAATCTTTATTTTCTAGAAGCGTATTCAAGATCTGAAGCCATATTTTTAAGAGCAAAAATGCCTTTTTAATTAAAATGTAAGGTTATAATAATGACTTTCTGGTTGGCAAATAACTGATTCACATCAAGCCCCAATTTAAAACATAGTGCTTGGAGCACCATGAATACAAAATTCTATCCTTTCTTATCCCATGTGTAGGAGGAATCCATCACAATTTCAGATACAATGAAGCAGTGGATTTTGACGTTTTATTAAGTTTGGACATGTAATCACTCTTCAATGTTCTGTTCAAAGGAGCCTCAGCAGAAAATAGCATAAAATTACCATGCACTGATAATGGAGAGAAGCACTGAACTTCAGATTTACGCTCTCATTACTTGTTCCATCACATTCTCAGTTCTTTGTTGTGTTGTCTTTGTGGGTTCTGGTATTCTGAGAGTAAGGTTCCCATTCATTTTTGGAACTCCAAAAGGACATAAATTATAATGGCTGAATTCTGATATGACATGGGTTAACGAAAACATAGAAGTTCTTTACTCTCAACTCTCAAAAGCAAAGCTAATATATTTTCCTACTGTTTTCTTTTGATTTCTTTTCCAAACATACAAGAAAAGTTAACTGTCTCTGACATTTGAGGTAGATGTTGTGTTATATTTCTCTGTATCTTCTTTTATATGTTTTAAATACTAGCATTAAATTCTGGACTCTGATTATAGAGAAAGTCACTTTATTTTGTAAAGTTACTTTTGTAATTTCTATCATGAGGATTTTACATATAAATATTTGTGTAAGTTGCGTTTTTCAAACATCTTGGCACAAAAAAAGCTCAGCTAAAATGGAAGGAAAATTGTTTATGGGGAGAGAGAAATCTCAAGAGGAGTCTATCATGTTTAAAGAAAAACATGGTTTTACTGATAAAAGAATTATTAAATAAATCCACCAGGTTCAGTGAGTAATAACTTTTCACCTCTTGCAACTGCTGCAACAAACAAAAAAATAGTTTACTGTTATGACTTTGCTGAAATAGGTGGGAAAGGATTTGCCTGTTCTATTTATTTACCAGTGAACAGAAAAAAGGAAAAAAAAATCAAGTATTCAAACAGAAGTTTAAAAAAAAAAGCCACAGAGAGAGAGAAGGTGGTAAACTCTTTGTACTGTCTTTGACTTTGTACTTTTTTGCATATTTGAACTTTCCCTCCCAGGATCTTTTCATATTGCAGATTTCTGTGCATGAGTGGATTTCTTAAAGAGCTTGCAGATACAGCCTTTAAAGGTGTTCTTCAGGTTGGTTAGTAGATGGTCTCAACTTCTGTAAGCAGATTAGGCTTTGTCAAAGTGTTTTGGGTTTTTTTTTGAGGGGGTTATTGTCTCTGTGGTGGCTTACATTTACAGGCAAATCACGTGGATGGTGACTATGCCTTCCTGATAGCATACAGAGATTTTCTGGTGCAACAAAAGAGTTGAGCATTGTTGCTTCTGCCAGAGTACTTTTCACAGGAGTGATGGTATCTTGTGAAGTAGCTTTGCTGATGTAACCGTAAAGTCTTATGGCTTGGAACATCCTACTTTTACCTGCTATTTCTCTGCTAACCAAACCCTTTGCTTAGTTGCAGCTAAGGTGGGCAAAGAGAACTTTTGTTGGCAAATAGTTCAGTCTTAGCAAGAAGCTGCAGCAACTTAAGATGCTATTTTATCCAGCTGTTCCTGGGTACTCTGCTCTCACAGCTCAGCTGGTAGGAGGAATACACTAGTGATCCACAGCCACGTGTCTGCAAAATCCAGGAGTTCAGTTTACACCACTGCAGTCACTGCAATCCTTATAGATTGTTTGCCTAGGTAAGCTCAGGTAAACAACTCTTCTGTTTAAGGGAAATGCCCTCTCAAATCTGCTGGGAATGTTGTTTCTCAAAATGAAATATTTTAAATAGCAAGGCTCTGCCAACCTGGTGTGTTTGGTTGGAGTGGATTTAGGTTGGGCTGTTTGTACAAGAGGGGATTTGCAGGTGGGTACTGGGGGCTGCAGGGTAGAGGATGAGTGACAGATGACAGGCAAAGCCTGTTACCCACTGAGGCACAGTGGGCACTGCTTCCACTGGTGCACCAGAGCTAAGTGTCAGCCTGGAGGGTAGTCACAGTCCTAGGGAGGCTCTGTTGTCATCAGTACAGCAGGAGCAAGGGCTCTATAATAAAATTGTCTTGTGAATTGGTGTGGCGGTACGAGGTCTGTGGAAAGTGGTGAAAGAAATGTGTGATTTGAAGATATTTTAGGTATTACATGAATGGGTTTGGAGAACACACCCTCATTAATAAAAGTCAGTTGGTTTTGAAGTTGAAACTTTGGAGTGCAAATGCATGTTATGAATAATATCTGTGCAGAATAATTTCATTGGAAGGCCTTTCCATCTCATGAAACCAAAACCACCTCCAAAATACATCAATGAACATTACTAGAGTTTATTTTGCTGATGTATCATTTTACGCCTGCAGAATGAAAGTACAGTTTAATTTAGTTGTCCTGACTGATAGTAAGGGAATCATTGTGGAGTGGGTTCAGAGCATGTAATCAAGGGTTTCTGAAACATTTATGCTTTATCTGCTGGTAGTATTAAACCTCTTGCTGCTGTCTCTCACTGTTTCTCCAACCTGTCTCATACACTGAGAAAGCAAGAGGCCATGAATCCAAGCCTTCACTTCAAGGAGCAGCTGTTAGCTGTCTGCAAGCTGACCCCATGTATATTTGCTAACATGTAATTCTCAGCAGAACTTAGGCCCCTGGCATATCTATCCTCTGTGTAGGTTACTACAGTTTTCCCTTCACAAGGCTAAGGTATTGCACAAAGTCACATGTAGCACACTAGAAACAGAACTCAGGACTTCTTTTAAAAAAAGAAACAGATGAATTAGACCAAAGGCTGGTTTCTTCAACTTACTTGTCTTTTGAACTGAATAATTGAAATGTGTTTTGGCAATGCTGTTTGTGTATCTATTTATTGAAAACAGGTATGGAACAGATGTCTCGGCATGTCCCATCAGACAACAGGGGATTTTAGTGTGTGTATGTGTGAATGAGCCAGGACTGCCAGTACAGGAGAAGCTCTTATAACTGCAGTAGTAGATAGCAAACACAACTGAATCTCATGACAGATATCTTGATGTTGGATTAAGTAATTTGCCTCTAGAATTTCTCAATGAAAGCTGCTTTTGAAGTCAGATGTGCCACTCTTTGCACATATTGGATTTGGGAGGTTTTAATGATTAAAGCAGCAGTAATACGGGCTTATAAGATGTTGGGTCAAATCCTGGCAGTACCATGAGGCCCCAGTGAATTCAATGCACTTATCCCACTGATAGGGAATCCAGTGTATTTTGGCTTCTGTGATTGTGACCAGTTGGTACTGTGAACATGTCATCTTCCAGCTCAGCTAAGTTGGCTGGATAAACTGCCACCCTTTGGGCTACTTGCAGGTATTTGTCATGCATCCTGCCAGCAGACTTCTGCTGTTTCAGATCTGCCACTTAAGCTGCTCATGTCATCACTTCTTAGCCTGTTTAAGGGGAAAAACGTGCATTTATTGCCAAAGATCTACTACTATATATAGCTGTATAAGCCAATTTAGCTCACAGACTGAAGTCTGTTAAGGAGGAGAGAGTAATCTCTTCTGGTACAGCTATATCCAGCAGAGATTATGCCCATGGATTGCCATTTTGAGAGCTGGTTTTGACCGGTTTGTTTCAGAAAAGCTTATGGAATGTATGCTGTCTTACAGTGAAGAATGTCTGTAGAGAGGTGTGGGCATTTCCTTAGGAGGAGGTAGCAGTAGGCATGAGGAATGTTTCTGGAGCAGATGGGACTCTGATCTAGAACTGTTCTTGATGTAAAGCATGTTTGGTTGTCAGTGGTCATCTTCACGTGTGTTTGAAAATGGGATTTGAACTGGTAAAAGCACAGTATCCTCCTCTTCCTAAAGATTTATTTCCTTGTCAACTGAGGTTTTCTACTGATGTTATTTGAAGTCATCCTCTCTGCTCTGTACATAGGCATTGATGTAGAGAGTGTGTGCTGCAGACTTGGTGTTCCCAGCCATGGCCCCAGAGTTTGTTTACCACCAAAAGGTGGGAATGGCAACATGAAGAAGCAGTCTGGATTCCTAGCCAAGTTTTTAGTCTGTTTCACCTCTAGTTTAAGCCCTCAGCTTGTGAACCCCTCGCTCCATTTGGTCCCTTTGAGCTGGGGTCTTTACCATGTCTCTTAAGTAATTCTTACTTTGAAAGGGTAATCTTATTATGAGGAATATTGATGTTATTTGACAAACCTTTGTTATACACATTGAACTGTCTGTTCCTTTCCTTTCCAGCTTCAAGATCACTCTGAAAAGTGCTAACAAATTAGGAGCTTCTTGAAATTAGCTTAGCATGAAGAAGCAAATATACTCAATTCAGTTACTGGTTTAATGCAGATCAAGATAATATTCTCACCTCATTCCCAAAGGCCCCTAAAGGAATAGTGCAATTCCATGATGGCATCCATACAGATAAAAGGTAGTATAACTGCATTATTTGAAAACTACTGCAAGCTACTCCTCTTTTCCCTTTCATTTAAAAACATTTTGAAGACACTAATGCTGTGGGGAGGGAGGCTTTAACATCTGAGACTGGGAAATTTTTTTCTTGCTTGTTTGTTTTTCCAGAATATTTCTGAGAACTGTGGTTTTGTTTCAGGGAAATGAAAAGTTGGAAGAACTTGTAGAAGCTTTAGAAAGACCTGTCAGGGGCATAAAATTGTTGATTTGCCTTCCTGAAATTCTTGTGTTTTCTGGAAGAAATTAGTTGATAATTTCTTTTAGGTTGAGGTTTTGGTTGAGCAGGACCAGATTTGTTCAGATCTAGGTGTTACTGCTCAAACTTCTGTTAGAGGATGTAAGGTGGATATGTGGCAGTGGCCTGGCTGGAAAAAACTGCAGCAGCCTTTGGCTCTCTGGTCGATACCATCAGCTGGCTGCTTGCATGGTAGGGTCTTGTTTGGAGACCTTCTGTTTCATCAAGGGCTAAGTCAGTACTTCAGTAGTGAGAAAAGATGAAGGGTATATGAACCACTCCTTGGGATCTCTCTAAGTGTCACATACCCTTGAGCACAAATTCTCCTCAGGAGCAGAAGACACTTTGATTGCTTATTTATATATTTAGGTAGATATAAAACCAGAAAAAATGTTAATTGCCAGTTGCAGATATAGAAAATACCCTTCCAAAAGATTGAGAGGGTTGGATTTGGTATGCTGGTTGTTTTCACAGCCTTCATGACAGCTCCTTAGCACGGTATCCATCCCCATTCTCGTACCTGAACATGTGCTAAATTTTGAAATTAAGAGTTCCACTGTCGCCCTGATTTTCTCAAGTTTTACCAAGCCTTCTGATGTTTGCATTCTTTGCACAAACTTTCCCACAGCACTTTATGTAAATAACTTATTGGTTTGCATTCCTTTATGGAGGACGAGCAACCTGATGNGGGGGTGTGTGGGGTGACATTCCACTTTTTATTGCAACAAAAGAGTATAGTTTTTGTGGAATGAAGGGGACATTATGATTGTTTCTCACACAGTTTTTAAATTCTGAGATGAGATTTCTTTTGGTACAGCCATCTCTTTAACCTCGGTGTACCCTGCTTCAGCTTAAAAAACAGTGTTAGTATCACAACTCTTCAAAACAGATACCTTTTAGATTGTAATAGATGTCCCCTGGAAATTGGAAATGGGAAATGAGTTGGATTTTCTGTGTCTTGGAACTGTTGACCCTTGCTTTAGATCAATGCAGGCTCTGGCTGAGTCTTCCTCCTTTTTCTTTTCCCCATTTAGCCTGTAATACTGAACAGCTAACCCAGCTTACTAGTCACGTTTCTATAGCTCCTTTCAGAGAGCCACACAAAACTGTCAGCTGTCTACCTGCTGTAAAACCCCGCCATTCCTAAAGTAGATGCACATAATATGGTAATGTAACCAGCTATCATGAACAGGAAAGTGAACAAAGCCCAGTTAGTGTTAATGTTCTTGCTTCTCAGTATGTACACCTGCTGAGTCACATTTAACTTTCCTCTGTGATATAGCAAATTAAGTACTTAACAATTTTTCCCTAGGTATTTTGCATAAAAGAGCACAAAGCTTGTTCAGGTTTTCTGGTTAACAGGATACTACTCTGAGAGCACCTATTGTGCTCTTCAGGACTGAGTAGCCCACACATCTTGCCACAGATGTGGGACTTGTCTGTCTCAAAGGAAGAGAATTTCAGAGGGCTCTTTGAAGGACTGTGCTGATAAGGAGGCTGACATCCCTATCTTAAGTTGAGATGTGCCTTATTGTTTTAGCTTTTAACCCAGTAGTCTGCAGTACCTAAAATGCCTGAATTACAGGGAAGGTTAGTATCCTCTGCTGTCTTTTCCTTGACAGGTTGATTGCTCAGTTTAAACTTGAGGCCGTTGGATTCCCTTCTTAAACTAGCTGTCCACCAAACTTTCTTTGTATTAATCGGAATCAGTAAATATGAGGATTGTTTTAAAAACCCCAGAGCATTGCCACACGACTTGTGACCAGGTGGCGTTCTCATGCTGGCTTACTTGGGGGAACACCTTCATTTTTTTCAGTCTTGCATAGCAGAGAATGAGGGTAGCTCAGTGCAATGTGGCATGTGAATCCAGAGACCACTTGCTGTTCCTAAACACAGAGAATTAAAATCATTTGTAACCAGGAGAGACTTTGGATGAAGTTTGCCAGAAATCTAGTAGGAACCAAAATAAAAGAGTCCCTAGTATAGGTCAACCGATTCAGCTTTTGGAATCAGCATAGTGTAGGAGTTCCTAATCCCTCTAGTGGTAGTGGTCTGCCTTCTAATTTTAGTCTCTTTCAGTTTACTTGTAAAGCACAATAGTTCAGTGGAAAAAATCTGCATTTTAAAAAAGTTTTTGAAGAGCAGGCATGAGTCATACCTGTCCCTGCAGGCCGTTAAAAAGCTGCCAACAGTTAGCTGGGAAGAAGTGTATTTAAACTGTGTTCATGCCAATTTAAATCACTTTATTCAAAAGCATGAATGAGGTTGTAGTATTCCATTAAGACTGTTGTTATCAAATTTTAATGCGGAACTATATTTACACAAGCAGCAAATGAGTTCTTCCCAGAATTTTCTTTTTAATCAAACATTCCTAAACATTGTCTATGATTTTACAAGGGACAAAAGTGAACATTGTACAATCTTGTCCCAGTGGGGAAATTCAGCTAACAGCTGGGCTGTGTTTAAATAACTGCATAGAAATTGAAATTTAGGTTCATCAGCAAATGATCTGGTCAGTGGCTCGTAGCATGTTTTGTTGAAGGTAGGTAGCAAAATGGGGATTCAGGACTGGCCAGTTTTCAAGGCACAGGTTTGTTCTGTGTCTGAAATTAGACTAAAGGGAAGAGTCCCCATGATGTGTGAAGCTTGTGTCGAAGGTTAAATTAAAAGGGACCTAACTAACGCTAGTCTGCACTTTGATTTTTTGCCAACTTTCTGATCAAAAAAAATGAGACTTCTGCTAAATACCAGACTGCAGGCTGGTGCTCTCATCCTCCTCCCTCCTGCTTCCCTTTCCCACTTCCATTCAGTCTCTCCCTGTCACATCAGCAGGCCTATGACATACAGCAGGATATTTTTCCATTTCTGTGAGAAAGATTGGCATACATAAACCAGTTTGGCACTGATTGAATATTAGAGATGGAGTATGATAATAAAAGGAAAATGGGTGAAAAAATCCCTAGAGATTTGTCAGAACATTGCTGGCATTGCTTAAGCAATGTTAAAGCTAATAACAAGCTTTAGTAGTTGCTTTCAGCAAAATAAAAGGAATAGGAACTAGGACATATATTTGCACAGGCTTTATTACAGAATCTTAAATCTCTCTTCCAGTGTGCTAATTTCAAATAATAGTTTGCAATAATCTGCTTTTTTTTTCTCTTATTTTAAAAAGTTTTCAGATACTTCCCTGTACAACCAACCACATTGGTGACATGGACTATTCCTTGGCATTTTACTTTGTAGCATTTAATTGGTAAATCAGTAGCATTAGATGGACTGCATTTCCTTAAATAATTGGATTTGTGAAATACTGAGTCTCCATAAGCTTACAAACTTCAAAACCACAGTTGCCATCTAAGTTTGTGGTTACAAGTGAATGGAACAGCAAACAAAAAAATGTTGAAATCTTTAATTTACTCCATCCTGTCTATAAATAAAGAAATTGTAAGCTTCAAAACCCAGGAGTTTAGTTAACTGTCTTGCTATTTAACCCACAGTGAATGGATTGGTTAAGGGAGCGCTTCAGTTCCATTATACTGATCTGGCAAGTTGACAGAAATTTTTAGAGAAATGGTTAAATATGTGATGTCTGAGGTTATGTGAATGTTGCAACATGCAGTTTTCCTTGAGGGTAGAAACAGGGAGTTTTGACTTGTAGTTTTTAAAATTCAAGTAGAAATGTTATAGCTTTATAAAGGAAGCATAAGCTTTTATTGAACAAAATGCCTTCCCAAAAGAAGCTTAGACATAACAGTGGACAGGTATGGTAATTTTCTTTTTTTATGCTGTAGTTCTTAGGTTTTGTACAGGTAGCACTGTTTGAAAATATCCCTGAAACACTGTGAAATGTGCCACCTATTCCATACTTCTTGAATTCTATGAAATATCTGAAGCTAAATTCAGTGTAAAAAAAATAAAATTGTTAGCAATTGTCATCCCTCTCATCTGGATGAGGGACTGGTTACCTGAAGTTATGCAGTGCTGTGTCTCTTGTACAGGCAGGTAAGCATGCTGTGTGGTTTCTAGACTGGAAGCACCTGTTCAGGGAAGAGTGTTTTTAGTTGGGACAGGTTTGCTGGCCTGCTTGCTCTGCCTGTAGCCCATTTTGACATGCAATTGCACAGCATAAGGTTAATGACAGTGGGTTAGCAAGCCTTCAAAGCATCTGGTGTGACCCCAGGATGCCTGGCATTCCTTTCTGCTCTGCAAAGGTTTGGCATCCATCCTCCACTGCAGGAAGAATGTACTCAGGAGAAACCAGCTCACAGGGCCCCCCCAGGCCTCTAGGGAGGGGTGAGTTGTCATGGCAATAAATCATGAAGGTTCATGGAAAAGGAGAAAATGCCCTTCTCTGTGCTCTACCACAGACATAGGTTGGGTGAGAAAAGGAAGCTGGATCAAGCAGGTAGAATGTGCAATTTTCCCTTTTATAACCACCACTGCCACTTAATACTAGGGCAGAGTGTGTGTCATGGGAAAATAACCATTTTCATGTACCAGAGACACTCTGGGCTGCGAGGAATCTGTGTCCTACCAGTCATAGTGCTGGTCAGACTGACCTGACTGACCTGGAACTCACCAAGCATTCTGTAGCCAAAGGCAACGTAGGCAATCTTGCCTGTAGTGGCTGCTTCCAGCTGCTCTGCAGATATGGGCAAGAGTGGCAGAGAAAACACCAAATATCTTCTACATAACTTGCTGGTGCAGGTATTAGATGAAGCAAAGGAGAAGCAATTCGGGGGGCCAAAGCACTTCTGTGAAGAAGAAGAAGTTCTTCTGTGAAGACAGGCTGAGAGAGCTGGGGTTGTTCAGCCTGGAGGTGAGAAGGCTCCAGGGAGACTTCACTGTGGCCTTTCAGTTCCTCAAGAAGGCTTATTAAAAAGAGGAAGAGTCACTTTTTATACAGGCTGGTAGTAACAGAACAAGGGGGAACAGTTTTAAACTGAAAGAGGAGAGATTTAGGTTAGATGTTTGGAAGAACATCTAACTAACTGCCTCCTAAGCTAGGGAGGCACTGAAGTAGGTTGCTCAGAGAAGTTATGGATGCCTCATAT
This sequence comes from Peucedramus taeniatus, assembly GCA_013400575.1. Classification (NCBI taxonomy): domain Eukaryota; kingdom Metazoa; phylum Chordata; class Aves; order Passeriformes; family Fringillidae; genus Peucedramus; species Peucedramus taeniatus. The sequence goes on along the minus strand of WBNO01003475.1, from coordinate 130,345 downwards.
CTGGAATTGTTCAAGGCCAGGGTGGATGAGGCCCTGAGCAGCCTGATCTAGTGGATAACATTGAAGACCAAGGTGGGGGTGGTTGGAACTAAATGATCTTGAAGGTCCCTTCCAACCCAGGCCTGTATATGATTCTGTGATTTTACAAGGCAGATGTCCCCTGCCTTGTAGATGCTTGAACATTGTATGGAAAAATGCTTCCCCTGAAACATGGTTGAGGATGGGAAGGGAAAGGAAAGGAGTTTTAAGGTGGGACAATAAGTCTTGTTAGACTGTGATGCTGTGGAGAGGTCAGGATGGAGGAAACTACTGGGGAAATACTGGGCCAGAATATTGATGCGGGAAACACAGGGCAAGAGAATATGGAGGACCTTGGGGATGGTGCTTACAGAGAAACAAGGAGGAGGGAGCCCAGGAAATTCATACACATTCAACAGAACAATTTCCTCTCCAAAGCTGAGACTCATGGATCCTACACTTCTGTCACCAGCAAACTGCCCTGGCACATCGTGTTTCATCCTCTTCTAGAGCTTTTGCACCAAAGGTGGCACCCTGCTGTTCCTCACTGCTGGTTACCCACAGTGGTGGGGCATCACCTGGGGGTTCAGGCCGTGTTCCTGCCTGCCACACTGGACAGGGAGTCAATTCATTGCCACGTGATGGGGTGAATTCCCTTGATGCTATAAGATGGATGCCAGGATGCCATACCTAGAACATTGGAATGTTTGCCTTTGCAAACTTGATGCACGTGCACAGGTGGATAACAATGTATAATAAATCACAACCTCAGACACTGTTTGTTTCCACAGAATCTCTCTTATTTAGTACGTACCATGCACAGGCTGTCTTGTTAAGCAGCTTTTTCAGAGTTAAAGCATCTTATTCCTGTCATTTCAAATTCTTTTGAATGCTTGGTTCTGTAACCTTTATACCCCCTTTAGGTAAAACAGGTAGGAAAAGAGATTTGACATTTTTAATAGTTTTTTCTTTACATTCTTCCTAAATCCTTCTGGCTTAATCTCTAATTCCAGGAATTCTTCTGTCTGTAGCCTAAAGACTCACAACTAACCCCTTCTCATTCTCATGTACCACAAATGACAACAGAAACTATTTTGTAAATAAATTTGTATAGATTATGCCAGATAAACAAGCACTTATCTTGGCAATTAAAATTAAGCTATCTCAAAAAAAAAAAAACCAACAAACAAAACGCAACAAAAAACACCAAACCAAAACAAAAAAAAAACCACAAAAACAACAAACTTAACAGAAAACAGCAGTAGATACTGGTCCCCCATTTGTATTCAGTGCAAAGGACAGACATTTTTGGTAAGCCTTCCAAGTCCAATACACATTTCTTTTTCTGTACAAAGGTGATTTGCCAACCTGCTTGTATTTGAGTGAAAACAGTTTGAACACTGGTGTTCAAAGGCAGAAATGCACACTTCCTCCAATTTGGAAACATTCTTATCAATATAAACAAAACAACAGCTCTCTGGTTGAAATGTTGAAAAAAGGAACTGATCCCTATTAATTTTTTTTGTATTGTGTTTGTCTTCTGTTGATCAGCAAGGAGGGCTTGTGCTTTGTGTGCCTAAGAACAGTCTCTATGAATGTTTTTTTTAACTTGGTGGACTATTGTCACATGTAGAATCTGTGAAATGATTATGATAGGAATATAAGGTAGAATTATTTTAAAAAGACCCCAGGCAGTGATTGCTATCTTCATATTGTGCCAACAGAATACCCTGTGCCCAGGTGGCCTCTGGTTGCTGGTGTGGTGGTGTGGCAGCCACTGTTCTTGACTTCAGTGGTGTGTTCGGATATCTGGGAGAAGAGTGGGCCAGGGGAGGGAAGTGGATGGGATGTGTGGTGCCAGCTTCCTCCTCAGTGCAAGTGTGGGAGCCAGTGGCTTGCAGGGGCTGCTCTGCAGGGCCTCTCAGGCTTGCCCAGTGAGTAACAGGCAAGGTCATCACTTCAGGAAATTTAGGAATGTCCTTTGGTCTCTGAAGCAAATGCTGCTGTGACTCAGAAGCGCAGCCTGGTTCAATGTGAACTTGAGTGATTAGCACAGCTATTACTGCATCTATAAATAGAATTCATCTTACAATATATTAAGTTTAATGATATAATAAATAGATACCAGTTAACTTTATTAGGAGCACAATGAATGTAGACGCAGTTCTTATGAAGATCTGCTGCCATTAGAGACTGTTTTGCAAGATGTATTATATGTAATACCTTCTTCTTCCTTTGAAAAATGAATAATCTTACAATACTGTGTAAAAACAAAACTCAGTAAAGCAACTCATAATGTTCCTGTTGCACAGAAAGCAGTGAAGGATGTGAAAGTGCAGGTTGCATTATCAACCTTAACTCTGCTCCTTATGAATATGCACTATGAAAAAAATGTTTATTATATGCTAATATTGCTAGTTTTAAAACAAACCATATATTTCTGTGTAGAAAACTTGCATGTGGTTACTGTCACAGGGAATTAAAAGCAACAGGAAGCTTAGCTGCACTGATATTTTGTTTTAATTTATCTTTTTCTTTAACAAGAAGAAAAATGCTTTGGGAAGAAAAATGTTCTGGTTTTGTTGGTTTTATTCACTAAAATAATATAGAGTTCTAATGAGACAAGCTTCCTAGAGTTACAACGTGACATGTTTAAAGAAGGTTGGCATTATACCCCCTGCCTGTGGTTCACCTTGTGCTTGTTTTGTGGTAAATCTTTGAGTGTCCATTTTCATTTATCACAGACTGAAGTATATTTTTCCATGCAAATAAGTTGTTGTGGTGATAATACAGTCCAGGTTGGGAGGACAAAGCCCAAACCTCGCAGTTCCTTGCCTTTTCACCTAGGGCTGTAGTTTTGCAAGTGTTCAAGGTAAGGTAGCTCTTCTGGGGGCTTGGGGAGGTTAAAAAGGAGAGAGTGGGCTGTACCTCTTGCTATGCAGGCACAGATGTGTGTGTGTGGCTGCGCAGTGAGGGAGATGAGGAATCTGACCTGGCTGGAAAGTGGCCTAGCAAAAAGGTGACCTGAGGTCAGTTGCCACTGTAGTTGACCACAGAGCCATACAATGAAGGCTGTGGTGGCACCTGAGAAGGTGATGCAAGCATAGAAATGAATGGCCAAGGGCAGCCACAAGTGCAGGAACTGTTTGTTTTTTTCTTCTTCCCAGTGGCTGTGCTGGCTTAAATGCACATGAAGCTATAGCTGAGAGAGTGATGCCCCTAGGTGTAAATAATAGGCTTATCCTCTCTGCATGGGACACTCAGGTCATAGTTCCTTGTACCTGTTTCTCAGTGGTGTAGCTGGTTCAAGGAGTTTGTGCCCTGCTTGTGAATTGCTCATTTGCTTCTGCTGGCTCAGCTGTTTGCAAAAGCATGGTGGAAATTTAAACTAGCAACTAGTTCTAAAAGAAAGAAAAAAGAAAACCCCAAGGGTAAAAACTTAAACCCATCTCTCTTCACCCTGCATCAGTTAATGAATCTGGTTCACAGGGTGTTTCTACAGACGTTTGTTCCTGCAGAAATAAGGGCAAGAGCCATTCAGGGACGGGAATGAGCAGGTGAGCCTGGGACATCTTTAAGCTGGTGTTATCACCAAGGAAGAGTGCATGGATCTGTTCCTTTCATTAATGGGCATATGACAGCTTTGGCTGTACTCCTTTAAAATAACCTAAGCATCGAAGCATATGTTGCAAGTTCTGTGCCCAACTACAGGGAACCAGCAAAAAGGACAGGATGTATGACCTTCAGAGGGGAGTTCTGCTCTGCTGGAGACACAGTGATGCCGTATTACATTAAGCCTGTCTGTGAAATCTCCCTGCTCTTAAAACATAATTTGAAGTTTATTATAAGCATCCAATGCTGAAATCTGTTATATGCACTTCATGTTTAAATCCTTTTCAAAGCTATTTTTACAGCCATTAACTAGCACACCTTTTGAGTTCTATCACAATGTATTTAGAACTCTATTTTTTTAAAGGCCAGTATTTTAAGAAAGTGGTTTGTGGGAAATCTCTGCTGTAGATATATACCTTTAAAATGGTGTTTGTAATCAAAGCTCACACTATTCTAATAGGAACAGGATTTATAAATAAATATTAATTGATTTTTTTCGGTTGCTACTGATGCCATTTCCTTCCCTGCAGAAACAAAGCTTAAAGTCTTTTTACAATTTTGTTTGACTACAGTACTCACTTTGCATGGAAATCACGGATAATCATGTGTGGGGAATTTCATTTTGAAAGCAGTCTTCAAAATGCTTTGCCAAGAAACATTACACAGTTAGTGAAACAGTTTGGTATTACCTATCATACTTCATAATGCGTATTCTCCACTCCACTTAAGTAAGCTTTGGAAGGCTTCATGCAACTTAATGTAATGCCTCTCTGGGTCCTTCCTCCCATAATAGAGTTACTGTTGCTTTCATTACTTCCTCCTGAACCTTAAGTTCATCAGTATTATAAAAATATGTCATTTATCATTAAGCTGCTGATCAGTGCACATTGCAGTGTCCAGAATTGCATGTACTACACTTGAACTACATATGATCATAAGTGTGCATTTCTTTCTGTAACTGTGTTGAGGCAAACATACAGGAGTGAACCTTTCTAAGCTTGCTGCCCACATTATAAATAAATTGAGCAGAAATTCCTCTATCTGAACTGCTTCCAGGGAGCCAAGTTGCCTTTGTTCTTCCCTCATAGCTGTAATGTAGCAGCTGTTGGTCACAAACTGGTGCACCTAAATTCATTTCTCCAGGTCTGTTCTGCAGCATCAATACTAATGGTATATTCTACACAATTACACCTGTGTGATAGGTGCATCCTACATTGTACCTTTGAACTCCCTTATCCAAATAAACTGGTGAGTGTGCTAAACCTTTGTCTCACCCTGCCCACAGATCTGGAATTTACCCATAAAATACTTCCAGCTCAGCAACTAGGATGCACACTAATAAATCTCAAATCTGCAGCCTAGCCCAAACTGATTTGGGAGAAACTGTGAGAACATGGGATTTCTATGATCCCAGTGAGTCACTTGTTTAATTTCATTATAGTTCAAAAAGAAAAAGATCTAACAATAATAGCAGTGCCTTTTTCTAGTGGAAAGGCCCACCCTGAATTACTTTGAAACATGTTAAACACTTGCTGTCGTGTGGAATATTTTTCTCCTTTTCTGAGACTTTACACATGTTGGACTCTAGCATGTGCCTTTCTCGTTGGGTAAATGGGAACTTGGGCTTTTAAATGTAGATGTCCTAAGAAAAGCTGTAGTTAAATGTCTAAAGCAGATGGCAGAAGTACCTCTCTGTGGGGCCAGATTCTTGCCTGAATGGGAGCATTTGGCAAATTAAATGAAGTATGTAGTTGGATGAATAGGTCGAATATAGAAGACAAAGTGCTGGCTGCTGCAGCTGCCCAAACTAGATTACCGAGCAGAAGGGGAGTGTTTAAAGCCTAAGTGGGTCCAAATTTGAGAAAGGGAAAAACAACTAAGCATGACTGTTCTTCTCGGGTCATCTTCACTGTGTCCAGGGTAAATCTTGCACAGCTAAGGATTTGGCCCCTCCCCATTAGGATGTTTGATTTCCTGGACAGAAAAAACCCCGCAATCCTATTAGACAACACACAAGAATCCCTCTGAAATGTTTCTAAAGGAGTCAGTCTGCTAAGCGTCTGCTAAATGTGCAGAGTACACAGAATCCCTTCTGGCACTGTCTTGAATGATGCATTTACCAATATTAATGGAGATACCAAACCATATTGCTCCACAGTTCCTCTTGCACACATTATGCTCCCGACACACATATGTGTGTATGTGAATGCCAATTATGGTTTTTGCATTCCCTGGTTTAAGCACCAGTGTTTTTTCAAAATGCTGACTGGCCATTACCACAGCCAGACCATCCTGTGGTCTCTCCGCTCAAAAATGTTTCTCCAACTAAAAAAAAAAAAAAAAAACCAAAAAAAAAAAACAAACCCAAAAAAAACCCAACAACAAGAAATGTTGTTTCTTTGGTCTGTTGCACTGTAATCTCCGTTCTTCTGGGGATTATATAGCTCTGCGGGTGATTTCTGTAATTCATTCTAGTCTTTCATTAGAAGTAATAGACAGTCTTAATTACAGCATGCCACATGACAAACTGGTAAAGGTGCTAGAAGTGTTGCCAACAGGAAAAGAATTGGATGCTGTGAATTTTTTTTAATTAAGAGTTGGCAGTACTGACGGGAAATAAGATTGGACTTGTGTCCATTGAAAACTATGTAATTTTGGTGTAGACATTTTTCTAAATGTCATGAATTGTATGTTGTTTGTCGTTTTAAGAACTTGAAAAATTATTGTCAGCTTAAACAAAGTAAGATCAACCTTTGAAATTAAATGTATACCAAACAGGGAAAGAAACATGGTAACTTTTGATTTTTCTCTTAACATTGCTTTAAACCGAGTCTTCCTCAGTGTACCTTAATTTGTGATGAACGTTTACTTTATACCGTTAAGTATTCCTGGGGCATTAAGTTACTGAAGTAAATATTATTTCAACTGTTGATAGAGATGTAAGTGAATCTTTGCGTCTTTGCTACTTGCTGTCAGGCTCTCAAACAGGGTTTGGGTCTTATTCCTCCACCTTTGTATTTTCCCAGAAGGCACAGAGTGAAGCTGTGCGACCTCAGTCTTCCCAGGTTAGGCAGTTCCACATTACTTTTGCAAAACCTTAATTAATTTCCTACAAGGGAGAGTGTAGTGCATTCATTACACAAATTTTTTCTGAGGACAGGGTGGTTCTCAAAGTCAAGGGAGAGAGAGGAAGTCCTTTCTAGACAGGAATTTAGAGTGGGAGTCTAACAGTAGGTGCCGTCAGCCTTTGGTGGAGCATGTTCTTCTCCAATAACTAGGGAGAGCCTAGGCTGTGGTTAGGCATGTTGGGGAAGAGCAAACATCCAACTAGAGTAATTTTGCAATTACCCAGAGACTATCAAACTTAGTTGGAGGTAGAGGAAATGTTTCTTTATTTATGGAGAATCAAAAGTGGGACCATTACAGAGAAAAATACTAAAAAGGTGAGAGCCAGAGCCATAACCATGTGCAATTTTTGTTTTTTGCTCTGAGAAAGGCAGATTGCTAGATGAGAGATGGTCATTGTTCAAATGTCACATCTGTCTGTGATATCTGTATCTAAAATTAGGAAAAACCCCAAACCTTTTGTGCAGAAAAAATACCTGACATACCAAGTTTTCTACCATTAGCAAATGATTGTTGGGGTTATTACATGGGTCCTGACTGTGGCAAAGTGATTAGTAGCTAAGTCAGTGGGATTTTTTACCATGAGAGAATATCTGCCAATCATGATCAAAAGAGAAGTAATCTGCAATAGTAGTACTCCAAAAGAGAGGAAAATAGTAAATTCTAATTATTATTCAACTCATTGACTGCTTAATTCCGAAGCACATTTTGTTGAAAAGATAAATCTAGCCATGCTGTCAGATTACACTTGCCTTTGGGCTGGGGGAGAGGCTAATCCCTGGAGATTTCCTGCCTGTTCCTGCTTCTGTGCTGGAGCAAGAGTAGCCATCATCCCCCTCTGCATTCACTGATGGGGAAGGGGCAGAGCATCATGCAAGAATCACAGGACATTTATATGCACAGGCAAGTGCATATATAAAGTACTTCTAAGTCCTCACAGTGATAATGTTCAAATTCATTCTTACTCTGATGGTTTGAGTATTAATTTGCTTCCTGTGATTATTTATTGTGTATATGCAGCCTGTGGTTTTTTTCCCCTTCCCTTTTGCATGTGATGTGCTAGCAAAGGAAAGCAGTAATAGTCTCCCGGGATATGTACAGCTCTGTTCATGTCTGAGGTATGAAGTCAACTCAAGACCATTTTGTTCTCATAAAATATACAGCACTGCAGTTTAGTGGATAATGGCATAAATGCCAAGATCTGATGGGCAGAACCATTTTCACTGGGAGATGAAAAACACTGTGAGAACTCGGTGCTGGATGGGAGATACATAAAACCATAGAGAGGCAGAATCTCTGCTGTGGGGATAGTGATTTCACCTTATCTGGGTGTGCTAACACCTGCCACACTTAGCTATTGCTAAGTAATAATATAGATAAGATTTTTTTAAGTACTAATGATGAAGCTAATGGGTTTTACAGAAAGTGCTTCCGCTCCTTTAGATGTGTGTTCTGTAAAGGTAGAACCTTTTTTCTGCTGCTTTGGGTGATAAAGAAGAAGATAGTTTCCCCTCAGGTCAGTAGGAACGGACTACGTGCTTCCTTCTGTTTGAGTGCATCGGTCTGGAGGGCTGCTGAGCATCTCCAGTTTCCACTGCACCTGGGGAAAATTACAGGGGAATGCTGCAGCTTCAGATCATGTTCTGGGTATGCTCTGTTCTGAACTTGGGCAGAAAACTTTGACGGAGGGAAAAGAAAAAAAAAAAAGAAAGAAAAATTTCTTAAGCTGAAGTCTCTTGAGTTGTCTGTATAGAAACTAAAAAAATCAAGCTGCCTAGCTGCTGTGCCGGTTCCAGGTATCTGTCTGAGAGCCCAGCCATATGCCAGGAACTTCAATGCCCTTGAATCGAGCCGTAAGGGTGAGCTGGACAGATTTGTTGATATGAAGAATGACCAAAAAAGGAGCGTTCTTTAGCAAGTAATTACCAAGGGCTTAGTTTTGTGCCTTCACTGAAATACAGGTGAGAATCCTGCGTAGGGTTTGAAGCCCGAGCTAAGATGGCTTGGTGCCGCCCAAGAGCTGCCGTGTACGGGAGCGGGGAGCGTGTGTGCGTCCAGGCAGCTCCAGGTGCGCGGGGAAGGCTGCCTGCCTCCCTGCTGGGGAAACCCCGCTCCTGCCTCCGACAGCTCCGCCGCGGCTCTGCTCTGGATTAGTAGTTTAATGTATATTACATAATTGCTGGATTCGGCTCTTTCAACTCCTAAATCTTCAAAAACCGTTTATTCTATTGTCTAGCCAATAGAGGGTATTTCAGCATCTTTTTTTCCCTGGCAAAACTGTAGTGCGTTTCAAATTATTCTAAAATTACCCGCACTTTTGAAGGACTAATTTGCGTCTGTCCATGGAATGCAGTCATGGACGAGTCCAGCCAGGCCCGCCGAAGGCGATGGTATAATTATAATTAGTGGAAACGAGCTTGTTTTGCACCCGCTTGGAAAACCGTGGAGAGAGTGGCACTGAGAGAACAGAGCGAGGGCTGGGGGCAGCCCCTGCCTCGGAGGCGGTGCGGGAGAAGGGGGCGGGGGGGGAAGGTGAAAGGGGGAAATAGCCCCAAACCCACGCAGCGCTGGGTTTTT